>ML777883.1:1778755-1814851 GCA_009831015.1 Picea engelmannii
TGGGAAGCTAGCAAAATGAGGAGAAGAAGTATGTGGTTGATTCGCAATGTGATGAAAGACTACCGGGACTCCGATCCCTAAAGGGTAATGAAGAACAACATGAGTGTCAAGAGTGAAAAACGGTGCTATGAATGAGACAACTCATGTGGGTGAGAATGCTACCGGGTTACAGTACTGCAGATGCAACTGGAGGTGTGAGTACTTCAGAGCCGGGAATGGGTATCCTAAAGGCCAAAATCAGGGGGTGTGACTGGGAATGTAAATGAAATACAACAGGAGAGACTATATGCCAGTGCTGAGTATATACCTGAAGGAATGATGTGAAGAGATGATGATCAAGTACCTGCACATAGAACAACCAAATACCCAAAGTGAACAATATCTGAAGATAATAACAAATATGAACATGTATTAGATAAATGTGACAATGCACGTGCGTACCTGGCCATGATATGAAAAAAAAAAGGTGCCCCGGGGGCTCAAGATGAGAAGTGGCCCAGGGACAGCCATGATGTAGATGGTGGGATGCTGATCCCGTGGCTGAAGACAGTTCGAAAAATGGACGTCGTGGGCTCCCGGAATGGTGAGTGGAAGTTTGGCAAAAGACCTATATATAGCTGTAGGGCCCACATTGCCACCTCATTTGTACCTGCTGCTACAGTGAGTTTCCAAGCAGATTCAGAGGAGATTGAGTGATTCCAGGAGCAGGAGATATTCGATCGACGGTGTGCGAGTTTCAGGTCAGTGGTCTAATCATCCTGCATAGAAATAGGTTTCTAATTTTTGGGCAGGGTAGGTACGGGGGGGTCGTACAGGGGTTTAAAGGGGTTTTTGACTAGGGTGTGGGACCACATGCGCGGGCGATTCAGTGGAAGGCATGCATATGTGTGCGCCTGTCCACTGAATAAGCGTGAATTAGTGCGCGTGAGAAGGAATTTAAGGCGTGCCCTACGGGTGCGCCTGTGGGATAGAAAGGCGCGCATGAGTGCGCGCCTGTGGGGGTGAACAGGCGTGCTCCAGAGTGCGCTTGTGGGTTTGACAGGTGCACTCTAGAGCACGCCTTTATTATGAACATGCGTGCTCGTGAGCACGCTTGTGGGAAAAATAGGAGCACATACGTGCGCGCCTGTATCTTGAACAGGTGCACAGGTGTGCGCGCCTGTGGGTGGTAAAACTGCGCCTTTGAGGCAAGTTTTTAAGGGTAAAAAATGAGCTTTTTGATGTACTGGATGTTTGCATACATTGATATAGGACTCTGTGTTGTGTGCAGGTGGCTAGTAGTGACAATGGATGTGCGATGGCGTGAGCGAGACTGGTCGCAGCTGCGAGATGCTGTGGCCAATGCGAGGCCTGCAGTTCGAGCGTCTTTAGAAGCCAGTGGGTTGCTAAAGTTTTTTGAGTGCCCTTTGATACGGGCACAGGAGTACTTACTTCAGTTCCTTCTCGAGATGTGGTGCCCCGATTTGCACTGCTTACTTGTGCAAGGAGAGCAGATCCCCTTCACTACGGTGGAGGACATATACTTCTTGACTGGCCTCCCCTTCCGGGGAACACCGTTGCCGGCAGAGCCTGTGCTGCCGAGGGATACTCACCTGCGGGATGTCACCGAGAAATATTTCTCAGGAAAGTGCTACATGGTTGGGACGACAGTGAGTATCAGTGGGATAGATGCCCTATTGCATCGCTTCATAGCATCGATGATTATTCGATTATACGGGTCACTGGCGACCCACCGGATCAGTGGTGGTGAGCTGTTCTTGATGGAGAGGGTGGTGGTGGGCCGTGAATGGTTCGCCTGGGGTCTGACCCTGCATGCGTGGATGATCGCGCAGCTGGACCGATGTCGGTCGACGGGTACCGGGGAGTTTGCATTTGGCTCCATATTGGTGGCCTTTTTCTTGGAGAGGGTGCCGATGTTGCGCCCGAGGGTGTTACTAGAGGCACCAGGGGTACGAGAGCCGTGCTTGAGGTGGTGGTCACAAGTTTTGGTTCGCCACGGTGGTGGTGAAGGTGGACATTACTTTACTGTGTAGGTAGCGCAGATATGGCGGCAGATGTCGCAGGTTATACTCCAGTTCCCCTATGCTGGGGTGGACTTCCGGGGGGACCCGGACATGGTGTTGCCTCCTGGGGAGGTTTTTGATCACCGAGGTATGTGGAGTACTTGTATGTTTTGATTTATGTTGTGATTTTGATATACCAGTTCATATGTATGATGTATAGATACTGATATGATCTGTTGTTGCTTGTTTTGTGCATGTGAAGATTTGGCACCTCGCAGGCGTGAGGTGGAGTTGTATAGAGCGTCGGCTCATGGAGAGATGGAGAGACCTCTACATGGATGAAGGCGACAACGAGATGAGGCTGCGGGGGTACCGGCAGAGCTTGAGAGACCGACGAAGAGGCACCGATTTGATGACCCTGGTGCGGGGCCATCACACGCTCCTCCGACAGCAGCCAGAGGAGATTTGGATGATATACGCCGTCGTTTTGAGACAGTGTTGCAGGACGTGCCTGAGGGCATGTGGATCCGTATCTAGGACGAGGGGTTCCTGGAATAGTGCATAGGGTTACCGCCACCATGGCAGGGCCTAGTGTGACGAGCAACAGTGCTCGCCGCGATGACGAGTGGACGCCTGCCGCCTGGGAAGGGGGGTCCTGCGGATGTTCCTCCACCGCCGCCTAGGGTTGGTGGGGGTGGGCCACCACCTCCTCCTGAAGGAGGAGCAGCGGGGGGTGCGCTAGAGGCACCCTGATGTATATGTATTTTGTATACTGTTTTGATAGGCTGGTGAGCCGATTGTTTGTACCGAGATGTGGCACTAGCGTGGGCATATGTATTTTTGTTTTATGTAATCATTCAGATGGCCTGGGAGGCCTTGATATATATATGAGTATACACCTTTTTGAGATCCAAATGTGGTTTACATGTGTTTTTTGTGTTGATGTTGATGATGTTGATTCTATCTGTATGCTGTGACAGGATGTATGAGATGTTTATGTATGTGTAGCTTGATGTGATATATGCCAATCTAGCACCATGTTAGCTATTTCATCTATTATTTGATTCAATTCTCTTGGAATATGTGTAAATGTAATGGAATCAAAATGTCGAGATAATAATCTAACCTGCAGGTATTTACGGAAGAGGCACGGATCGCGTACATGGTACACATTGTTGAGTTGGAGAACGACCAGTTGAGAGTCGAGAAAAATGATAAGGTGACGAATATGATGATGCTGGGCGTCAGTCAAGAGACCAATGACAACAGTGTATTTGGCTTGGTTATTGGTTGCTGGTCCTAAACAGATGTCGCTGGAATGTAGCATTTCATGTGAAGGGGTGTAGAGAGCCCAAGAAGCCAAAGCGAGATTTTGTGTCCAACGGCTGGTGTCGTTGGCGTAACCAATGTGGTAAGCTAGTGGAGGAGGCATCTATCAACAACACAAAGGATAGTTTAGATGAGGGATAAAAAATATTAAAAGTGCTACAAAGAAAAGTAACCTAAAGTAGCATGACTACGTTTAAGCATAGAATTTCTTGAGGTATAACCCATTGACGGGTTCTTTGAGCGAGAGGCCTTCGGGGGAGGCGAGGATGTATGCGCCTTTGGTGAGGCAATGTTGGATGATGTAAGGGCCATGCCAAAGTGATTCAAATTTTCCATGGCCAAAGGTATCATGGGCGATATCATAGGCCAAGACGAGGTCGCCTTCGCGGAATGACCGAAGGTTGACATGGAGATCAAAGGTAGCCTTAGATCATTTTTTAGCTGCCTCGTTGTTTTGTAATGAGGATCGACGATCCTCATCCAGAGACTCCAAGTTCAACAAGCGCTGCTCTATTGGAGCAGTGTCAGGTAAAAGCTCGATTGCGGTGCGAAGGGTGGGAATTTCGCACTCGATGGGAAGAGTTGCCTCGACCCCATGGACTAAGTGAAATGGCGTGAAACCTGTGGCGGTCTTGACTACCGTTCGATAAGCCCATAGTGCGGAAAATAATATATGATGCCAATTGGTTTTATGTTTATTAACTGTGCATTGTAACATGGTCTTGAGGAATTTGTTGACTGCCTCGACCTGTCCGTTTGACTGAGGGTAGTATGGTGAGCAGAAATCGTGAGAGAAGCCTAATAGAGATGAGAGTTCGATGAAAATCTTATTCTCGAAGTGTTTCCCGTGGTCGGAAACGAGTTGGAGTGGTACTCCAAACCGGGATATGACATGGTTGAAGAAAAAACGCGCTGTAGTGTCAGCGGTGTTGTTCAAGGTGGGCATAGCTTCAGCCCATTTAGTGAAGTAATCGACAACCACAACAATGTATTTGTGACTATTGTTGGAGGGGGGATTACAAGTCATAAAGTCAATTCCCCATTTACAAAAGGGGCCTGCAGTAATGAAAGGATGAAGAAGAGCGGGGGGAGCATGGGCTTTGTTGGGATAGAGATGACATTGCTCACATCGTTTCACGGCATGAATGCAATCATGAAACAGGGTAGGCCAAAAGTAACTGGCCCGGATAATATTTTGAGCCATGGAGATGCTTGAAGGATGGCCCCCACAGGCGTCACTATGGCAGTCATTTAAGACTCTGTTGGCCTCATCAATAGTCAGGCAGTGATGAAGAATAGTGTCGATGCCCCACCGATATAGGATGTCACCGATGAGGAGATAGCGGGGGGCCTGCTGGCGAATGTGCTGATGATCATCTAGTGATAGGTGGTTACCAAAATTTTGAGTTCATAGATAGATGAGAAGGTCTCCATACCAAGGATCATCTGAAGCGATGTAAAAGAGATGTTCGTCAGGAAAGTCAGTATTGACACTGGGTGTGTCAGAGGGAAGGGCCGTGACAAGTTCAGTGAGAACATGGGCCTTTTTACTCTTGGGTGTTGAGAACTCGAGGTCATACTCTTGAAGGATAACGATCCATCGACCAAATTTGTCGTTAACTTGCCGATGGCTGAGCAAATATTGCATAGGGTTGGAATCTGCGATGACCTTGGTGGTGCGAAGCAGAATGTAGTGACGCAATTTCTGGACTACGAGGACAACTGCAAGATCTAGTTTCTCTTCATGTTTGTACTTCAGCGGTGGTCCTGAGAGGTTCTTACTAACGTAGTAAATGACGTGTTCACGATTGTCATATCTGAGCTGGATGAGGACGCCGGCTACTGATACAGCTAATGTTGATACGTAGAGGATGTAGTCGCGATTGTAGTCAGGTGCACTAATCAAAGGTGCATTGCAAAGCGCTACTTTAAGGTCGTCAAATGACTGTTGGGCATAGTCGTCCCAATGAAAAGGGATGTCGTGACATAGTAAGTGAAGGAAACCATGTGCGCGTATAGTGTAATCAGGAACAAAGCGCCTTAGAAAGTTGGCTTTGCCCTGTAGACTTTGTAGTTGTCGCAAATTTCAAGGAGGTGGAATTTCGGTAATGGCTTGGACTTTGAGGGGGTCCATGGTAATGGCTTTGTGAAACAATAAAACCAAGGAGGCGTCCTACGGTGATGAAAAATACACACTTGAGAGGGTTCAAGCGGATGTTATATTGACGACACCGTTGAAATATGATTCATAAATCATAGAGGTGTTGGGTACGCTTTTTGGATCGAGCGGTGAGGTCATCCAAGTAGGCGAGGATGATTGCAGCCAGATCATGAAAGATGTATGTCATGGCCCGCTAGAAAGTTGCATCGACATTTTTGAGGCCGAAGGGCATGATACGATATGAAAACGTACCCCACGGGGTAATGAATGTGGTTTTGTACTGATCGGCTGGGTGGATTTGAATTTGGTTATAGCCAGAGAATCTGTCCATAAAGGAGAGAGCCTCATGGCCGGCGTAATCGTCGATAATATGGTCGATGAAAGGCGTAGGGAAGTTGTCCTTGGGACATGTGTTATTGAGATCACGAAAGTCGGTGCAAACGTGGATAGATCCCTGTTTTTTGTCGATGGGTATAGGGTTGGAAACCCATGAAGTATAAGCGATGGGGTAAATGAATCCGGCCGTACACAATTTGTCAATTTTGGCTTTGATAGCCACGGCCTTGGATGGATGTAGCGGTCGCTGTTTCTGGTGAACTGATGTGATGTCGAGCCAGGTTTCGATGTGATGTTCAATGATAGAGGGGTTGAGTCCAGGCATCTCCATGTATGACCAGGCGAAGATATCCCTAAATTCCTCGAAGAGGGCTTTGTATGCGGTGATTTCCTGAGGAGTGCAAGCAGCTCCAATGATGATTTCTTCGACGATGCCCGGTTTAATGGAAATGTCGATTTTGATGGTGGGGGAAATGTTGGCCAAATTACCTTCTTCAAAAGCGTCAGGTGCAAGAATAGGATTGTTGAACCAATCGATAGGTCCTGATGGGATAAAGTCTTTAGTTTCGACCGCGTAAATGGGATTGTGGCTAGGAGGCATGAGGGCTTCCTACGGAAGGAAGAGTGCACGATGATGTAGTGCATCCCAGGGAGAGTCCGAGCGTTGTAGCGCTTCCAGTATTTCTTCTTCACATTGGAAATGATGGGAATATAATGGATCATGAGGAGTGATCGTAGTGATAGTGTGAGTGCCCCCTGTTGAAGAAACAGAGGGGGTATCGCTAGGAGAGGGTGAGGGTTCACTCGTCATAAACCATATATTGAGGTATTGAGGGGTACCCATAGTAGTGGGATGGAGAGTCTCCGCAGGGGGATGAGCGGGAGAGTTGGGTGGGTTATGGGGTAAATCCTCATATGCGGCATCTAAGAACCAAGGAGGTGTTGGGAGTGCCTCAGGTTCGGGCGAAATGATATGAAGATCTTCGAATGGTGAAGATATGTCAATGATCGCCTCTGCGGGTTGGTGATGTAGAACTAACTGACGTCGCCAATATTCCAGGTTTATAGGACACTGGTATGTAAAATGAGCCAATGAATCACAAAGAGAGCAAGGGCATATCATGTGTTCATTGACTGAAGTGGTGACATAGCGAATGTCAGTGATTTTTGTTGTGGATGACATAGCAGGGGATGGGTTGTTCTGAAAGTCTCGGCTTATGATAGCTAATGCCTGTCGGAAATGAGGCAGTGCTGGACAATGATGGGTGTAATGGCCATACTCAAAATAGATGGCACACGGGAATTTGGTCTTCAAACCTTTACTACTGGAAGGTTGAGTGGTATCAGTAGTAATGGGTGGTGTGGGGGTTGAATTGGGGGGAATCAAATTCCGTAATTTCGGTAGTGATGGGCAGTTGTTGGTTTGGTGACCCTCTTTGTCACACAATGCACAAGGCGGTGGGATGCGTGGAGGAAGTGGAGCTGTGGGCTCCTTTTGCTTTCTTTTGCCCCTAGCAGTAGCAGGGGGGGTAGGGAGTATGGGGGTAGTGGGGGAATTAGGAGTAAGAACAAGGATCGTCATGGGGAGTCCTGCCTGTGGGCGAGGGACCATCTCAGGTGGATGTAAGTACCACACTAGGATGGCTAACACCATATTGGGTAGTGTGGGCATTGCAGCTACCTGGAAAGCTTCTATACCGAGTGGAGGGTAAAAGAAGGGAATTTGAGTGAGGGGTCTAGGAACTGGCTCCCAAATGGGACTAGGCCCTTGAGGGGATGTGGATTCATGGACTGTGGGTGTCGACGAATGTGCAGGAGGCTCCTGTGGGAGTGGTGTTGCGACTGTTGAGACGTCAGGAATGACTGAATCCTCCTAAGTAGGATGAGCATCCTCCGAGTGAGTTCCGTCAGAGGATACGACGCATACTTTATTAGGGGGAAGGAGTGGTGGTGCTCCATGGTACGTTCCTAACAAGGATGGATCTTTGAAAATCCCAGGACCCATCTCGATGAGTGGATATGCATCCTTGTTAGTGTGAATGAGAGGAAGAATGTTATCGAGACTGGAAGATGGGTTTGGCTCGTAATGTGAGACTTGGTCAATGGTTACAATCTTCCCATTATGGGGGAACATGATTGTCCTAAAGACTGATGATGCCACTGCCTTCATACCATACATGTAGCTACGTCCGAGCAAGATATTGTAATCGAGCTGTGCATCGATAACTTCGATGTCAATGAGGATAGTTTTACCTCCGAGTTCTACGGGGACATTTTGGAAGAGCCCTTCAGGAGAGGATGGTCGTCCGTCATAAGCTCGTAAGGTGATGGCAGAAGGTATCAGTTTTGGGGAACTGAGCTTCTGCTATACTTTTTTGGACATGATGCATGTAGATTCCCCTTCATCGATGATACATTGATGGACGGTGATGTTCCGTATTTTTACTGGTATTTGAATAGCAACTGCGACGGGAAGACGCGGTTTGCAGCTATCAAGGTCAAAGGTGATGAGTCGAGTATCGGCAGGGTTGACTGTACCCAGAGTGGAAAGTAGTGATTTCCACTGCGTGGGACAAGTCTGGAGGACTTCCAGAACTGACATGGCAGCCGAGGATTGTGCTAAGTCATCTACCAAGCTGTAATTATGAGCGGCCCTAGCCTGAGGGTTGTGGACATTCCTGCGCAATGGGATGTGAGGGATGCATAATGGTGGTTCGGCAGAAGGGTGAGGGATCACCAACGGAGGTCCCGTCGGTGTAGGGTTTGTTTCTGGAGGTGTAGGGGTAGACTCAGCTGTTGCAGGATACTGACGATTTTGTGTTTGCAGAAGGATTTCTTCCTCACTGGTGAGGAGAATTGTTCACTCTACTGGATTGTTGGGATTGTGGTATTGGCCCACATGGGGTGGGGGATGCTGCATGTCTTGCTGGGTGTTTATGACACCTTGATGTGGGATAGGATTTTCCAGCATGGTGGGAGGGGGTTGTTGCGCATATTGTTGTTGTGCCTGCTGCGGGGCAGGTTGCGCAGGAGAAGGGGGAAGGCTCCCTGAGTCTTTTAACCGCTTGAAATCAGTAATCTATGGGAAATGGTGGGTGTAATGACTGTACACGCCACAAAGAGAACAAGGGTGGATGGTTTTAACAGTATTCTGCCCTTGGCATTTGTTGTTATCGCCCCTTTGGGGGTTTTGTTTGCCTTGGTTCTGATTGCCCCCAGTGGGTTGATGCTGTGGGGGTTGATTCCCGCCTTGACCAGGATTGTTGTTGTTATTCCTGTTCCTTCCTTTCCTCTTGGTGTTGTTCGAGGGATGAGTTGGATTGGCTATGTTCAACTGTTCAAAATTTTGATATTGTTGAGCAGTAGAGGGTTGAACAAAATTTACCCCCGTATGAGGATGTGGGGGAGCCATGGGTTGTGGAGGACCCGGAAAGGGGAAGTAAGGGTTCTGTGGTGGTGCGGCTCCATAAGGTGCATAGGAAGGCGTGGCGCATTCGCTAGTACTATAAGGTGATGTGGAGGGGGGACCACTGGTGTTTGGTAGAGGTGGATGTATGGGAGGGGCTGGTGGTGGTCCACTAATGGGTGGAGGTGTAGCAACAAGGTATGGTTGTTGGTAAGGGGGTGGGGGGTAATAAGAAGTGCCCCCATATGCTGGTGGATATTGAGGCATTCCATACATCGGTGGTGGTTGTGGTTGTGGACTATGGTGTGTGGTAGCACCTATTAGTCAGTCTGTTGAGTGTGACATCCCAGGTTTGTCTTGACCAAATGGCACAGGTTTCGGAAGATCAGGAAGTACCATGTATAAGTACCCTGACTGTGCGTAGATGAGGTTGTATTGTTGGGCTTTACTGATGGCTTCCTCTTCGGATTGAGGGAAGGTATAAGCTACATCCTTACCAAGGAGAGCGACAAGTGATCTAAGAAACCAGTCAAGACATTGTTGTTTGGTGGTTTCTGCTTTACACAAACTACGTCGCCTATGCCACTCATGAATGTGGTCAACAATGTGGGTGGCTGAGGACTGTTTGAAATTATATAGTAGTTCTAGACCATTGTCATGGCGGATGGGTAATTGGAAGAAAGTTAAGAAGGCTTTGGCCAAGGATTCAAAGGTCGTATGGGACCCTGATTTTTCTTCAACATACCATTTGGCTGATGGGCCAGTGAGTGTGCGTTGAAAAAGGCGCAGTATGATAGAGTCTTCCATGATTCTATTGGAAGAAAACCATAGATGAAAGGTCATGACATGATTGGCGGGGTCATCCCCTGCCTTTCCTTCAAACTTTGGTATGTCTGAAGGAAGTTTGGTTGGCATTGTAGGCCATGTGGCGTCATGCAATATAGGATCATTGGTAAGTTTGGTGAGATGCGGAATGTTGAGAGAGGCCAAGTATGGCATCTGTAGTGGGGGTGGAGGGTTAGCTCTGGCCATGGTGTGTTGTGAACCTGACCCTTGAAGGGGACTAGGTGGGTTGGTGCTCCCTCCTTGAGAGGAAGTAGGTCCCCCGCTTCTGTGTAAAGGAGAGCGAGTGGACGAATGACCTTGGGAATTGGACCCAAGTAAGGTAGAACCCAACAAAGTTGATCCTAAGATGGTATCACTCATAGGAGTGTGTGAAGGAGGTACCGATGAACGAGTATGACCAGATACTCCCCCTAAGATAGGAGGAAGGTTGAGAAAGCATCATGAACGATGGGGGTTCTGTGGTTCCCCTATGATGTCAGACTATTTGTGTGAAATGTGTGCAACAAGTGGTGAGAGAAATATAGCAACAATAGCCTTTGTTGTGATGGTCTACACAATATATATATCAAAGTCAAACTGTAATCAGATGTGCATCATACATAAATGAAAAAGAAGCATATATGTGGGTAAGAGGGTTTTTGTCTGCATGGGGGAATCAAAAAAAGAAAGCAAAATGCTCGTGTCCTAAAAGACGTAATGTCCTTCCTCTCAAATAGCATTGGACCTTCCAATAGCTCTCAACAGTGGGGTTTTAAGTCACCGGAAGAGACACTAGTGAAGGATGAAACAATTGGTTATAATGAGGGGTAGAGGGTGCAATATCCCGAAAGAGCTGGTGATACCTCCCAATAGCCACACAAAATCCAATCAAGGTGCGATTGCATCCCACAACTGCCACCTGGGTAGATATCCTAAAATTGGTCACTAGGTACCTCGGTCCAGGCGCGACATTTAGATTTTCGGCCTAAGAAATGGGTCACGGGCTAGATCCCGTCCAAGAGGTGGGTGCCTCAATGGGGGACGCATAGAACAATCAGACCTCGGCCTTCGACCCTTCATGGGTATCTCCCTACCTTATGGTGATTGGAACGCTGGACTTGGAGGATTTGAAGTTCCCTATTTGTCAACTTCTATGTTTGAAAATGTGAGAACCAAATAACGTGGGGTTATTTGGATGCCTACCCCCGAAATCCTACCTAGACTAAAATTTTCTTTTGGCACCTCCTGTGGAGGACAACTTAGTGAGTTGTTAGAAAGATTTTATATGAAGCTATTTTGTGAGGCTGAGGGTGAAAACCAACCTCGTTTGATTAAAAGTGGGAGTGGATAGTCCAATCAAGAAAAGATGGGGTGTTTTTCAGAATCCCTTTGGAGGAGACCTACTTAGACCACCACGTTTCAAGACGAGGCTATGTGTGTGAGAAATTGGCTTTTGTGTGTGAGTGAAAGTGTACCAAATTTTAGTTATTTAGATGTCACCTTTCAGCATGTGGACATCGCTTGGTCCTTTACAAGAGTTTTGATTACCTAATTAGCTAGATGTCATTGGTACAACCTTGCAGAATTTTAAAATCCCTAGGAAACTAGCATGTGGACATGTGGTCCGTTACTATCCTTTATCTCCCTATGTGTGAGTTAATCTAGAAAATCATGAAACTAGCCCAGATTGAACATGTGGGCATGTGTGGGCCCGTTACAAACTTTTAAACTCTCCTAGTTTTTTGATCTAAGAAAGCATAAATTCAAACACTATCCTAGCTTTATTGACATGTGGGCATGTATGGGCCCATTACAAGAATGTGTTTGACAAAATGAAACTAAGAGGGGTCTCGAAAGAGCCGTTGTCCTCTCCTAAAAGTTTTGAATTTTTGTTAAGGGAGATGAGATCATTTTCGCAATCCTTTTCTGTTTCTCAAGATCGCTTGATGGCGCAAGAGAAGAGCATACTCAAGATTGTTACTTTCGACTTCTAGTCCCAAAAATGTGAGTTTATATGTGATTAGAATTGATGTTCAACTTAGATTTATAAACCAAAGCAAGCCATCCATGTGGAAAAAAGAAAATAAGGGAAAATGATTTTTATCCACCTAAGTGCCTATGTTTGTTTGATTATCCCCTTTATAAGTTGAAGGGTCTAAGTGGTGCAGTATTTAGAGCATGCATATCATCATTCTTAACAAGGAAAATGCTTTTTCCCCACATCCAAGAGCTTACAATGTCAAATTTAGATCAAATGCGCGCCACACAGTGCATACACAGGCGCATAAAGCGCGCGGGCACTGTCGAACTTGAACTAAAAAATGCATGCGCACAGAGGGAAAATGTTGCATAGGTACATGCGCACACGATGCGCGCCTGTGGGATGGAATAACCGCACGCCTGTTGCAAAAAACCGAGAAGAAAAATCCGGATGGATTTCTCCCAATCTTCTGGTGAATTGACTGGTTAGCAGGTCGGATGAGGCCAGTTTGTGAACCTGCAAGTTAATGAAATCAAAAGGAAAGAAAAATGAACCCAAATGAGGGAGGAATTGATACCTTCTCCCTAGTACGGTTGCCAATCTGTTTTCACCCAATCCGTCACTAGGTGAGCAAATTAAGAGTGCTTACATGCCCAGCTGGGCTCTGCTAGGCATGACAGTTGTAAAAGAAAAGGTTAGAAAGAAAAACAACAAAGTTATAAGAAAGAATTAAACTAAAAAAAATAAAAACCAAAAGCATATGAAAAAATGAAAAATAGAGACAAATGGACCAATATCACCAATGTATAAGCTGATCTATTGATGAAATCCAAAGGCACAATGAAGAAAGGGGACTTGGGTCCCTTCTTTCTCCAATGGAAGGCTCTTGAGGCCCTCAAAGCTTGCTCTACTTACAATGAAAAAATGAAAATGTGGGTGAAAGAACTCCAAGCTTATTCACTCAAGTGAGGGGTGAAGAGCTCTATGAAATGCAGCGTATGATGTTTATTGCCAAAGAATGAGTCCTTAGCAATCTCAGCAGCATAACAATACAAAGAATTCCTTGAGAAAATGGTGGTTATTCATGGATTTTTATAGCCAAGCATTGGGTTATTATGTGACCTCTTTGGAATGTGAAAAGGGGCTCTTTAGGGCTCAATTAGTTCTTTGACCAGCCCACCATGCGGATTGAGCACGGATTTGGTGTCAAATCGACTTGGGAGCTAATACATTAGTGGTTGGGAGGCCGACCAATTTCAATAAATGCGTCGTTTAGTAGGAGCGCGGGTTGTTTGCCCAATAGTCACGCATCGTGTGCTGATGCACACATTATACGTTTCTGTTACGCGCATACGCGCGCGAACCCAGATTTTGTAAAGCGCCCTTTAATTTTTGGTCATTTTGTATAGTTTTTTACCCTTTTTTTAATGCTATGGAATTAATCCCGTGCCATGAATGACTCCAGTCTTGTTTTGACAATGTGGAGTTCTTGTCGCCATGTGCAGATGAAATTTCATTGATAACAGCATCCATAAGACAACCTTTAGGACCAGGTATGGGCATTATGAATTTGTAGTGGTGCCATTTGGACTGACCAATACACCAGTTGTCTTCATGTCCTTAATGAATGAAATATTCAGAAATTATTTGGATAAGTTTTTCATAGTATTCCTGGATGACATACATATCTATTCTAAGTCTGAAGAGGAGCATGAACATCACTTAATACTGGTGTTGCAAGTACTAAGAGAAAACCAGTTGCATGCCAAGTTGAGTAAGTGTTATTTTTATCAAAAGCAGATCCATTACTTAGGACACATTATTTTAGAGTAGAGCATAGAAGTAGATCCAGAGAAGATCGAAACCATTAGAGGATGGCCAACACCCACAAATGTTTCAAACGTCAGATCTTTTATGGGATTAGTTCGCTACTACAAAAGGTTCATAGTAGGGTTCTCTAATATTTCTCATCCCATCACTTCTTTGCAAAAGAAGGGAACTAAATTTGAATGGACACTCAGGTGTGAAAATAATTTTAATCTGTTGAAGGAATTACTTACTAGTGCACCTATGTTAAAGATTGTTGACCCAAATGAAAGTTTTTTGGTATGTATAGATGCATGTAAGGAAGGACTTGGGGGATTCCTCACACAAAATGGACATGTCATTGGATATGAGTACAAAAAGCTTAAGGAACATTAGAGTGTTGGTTTTCTTCATATAAGATATAAGAGATATTCGATGATTTATTACAATGGTGAGTGTTCCATATATAGGGAACATAAGGTGACCATCCATGAAAGGATGCATCCCTTGAATAATCAATAACTATTTATTATTATCATTTACTTATTATATATACTATATTTAATAATCAATAGTAATTATATTATTAATTATTATCTTTAGAGAATTTCTTCTTGATGTTGTCCAAACATAAACACTCCCTCTCAACGAGGGAGACATTCTGCAACATGCCACTCTTGTCTTTGAAGTATACAAACTTCACCCTAGACTCATGACACTTGTCTGTTAGTCTTGGGAGACATCTCTCTTCCACTTGAACCAAGGAGAAACTCCTTATGGGCTCTCCCTCTGAGCCAATTAATTCAGGCTCACTCTAGGTCCGCATGTAATAACATATAACATCTTGAGTCTTTATCATTCTTTGTCAAATCATCATGACTAGGACAAAGACTATACCAAGATCTTTCACCACAGGCACACACCTATGAGTGAATGTTGACTTGATGCTAACTGACACGTGGAAAACACTTCAAGCACCTTGAGTCCATATTATTCCTTGTCATGATCAAGGAAGGACTACATCTGGGCCCATTTATCACAAGTGCAACTTTGTGATAAATGTATCCTATGTCCCTTGGTCTACAGCCCAATGTAGGAGAAGTTATGCCCGATGTTGAAACATCAACACTCCCTCTTAACTAGGGAGTTATCTTTCCATAGTAGTACACAACTACTGTCTAGAGACACACAGTCTCCACCAGTGGTACAAAACCACCATAGTAGTAAAAGGTTTGTCACACATGGCACTCCTAGGTGGACTTCTAGAGGCTACTCCCTCTAGGAACACTTAGGGTCAACTCCCTTGACATGTCCTTAAGTTATCTAAACATGGGACGATGGGCTATAAGCCCAAATGCACTTATTCATTCTCGAATAAGTGTCCTCACAGATCAACTCAACTCAATTCAGAGAGGAGTACGATTTGTACAAAGTTTGTCACACATGGAACTCCATGTGGACTTCTAGAGGCTACACCCTCTAGAAACACTAGGGTCAAATCCCATAGTGTATGACATAAAGGGTCAACTCCCTTGACATGTCCTCATGTGCTCTCCACATGGGACATTGGGTTATAAGCCCAACTGCACTTATTCCTTCTCGAATAAGTGTTCCACTTATCCCTTCTCGGATAAGTGTCATCATAGATCAACTCAACTCAATTCACAGAGGAGTACGATCTAGAGCAAGTTTGTCACACATGGAACTCCATGTGGACTTCTAGAGGCTACACCCTCTAGAAACACTAGGGTCAACTCCCATAGTGTATGACGTCAAGGGTCAACTCCCTTGACATGTCCTCATGTGATCTCCACATGGGACATTGGGTTATAAGCCCAACCACACTTATCCCTTCTCGGATAGGTGCCCCACTTATCCCTTCTTGGATAAGTGTCATCACAGATCAAATCAACTCAGTCACATAGGAGTACAATCTGGAGAATGTCTCAAGAAGCTGCAAACATCAATACTCCCTCTCAGCGAGGGAGGCATTCTCTACCATACCAAGTTTGTCATGAAAGTACTTAAACTTCATCCTGGTTTGGTAAGAACATCAACAACCTGCTCATCTATAGGAAGGTACTACACCAATACTTCCTTCCTTTGCACCATGTCTTAGATGAAATGGTACTTGATCTCAATGTGGTTCTATTTGTCATGAAACAATGGATTATCAGAGATATTCACACAACTTTGGTTACCATAATGAATAATGGTGGAATCCATCACATGTTTGGATAGATCTGCAAGGAGCTTGTGAAGCCACACTGCTTCACAGTCTGTCATACTTAATGCAATGTATTATGCTTCTGTTGTGCTCAACACCACATAAGTTCATTTCCTGCTACACTAGGAAACCATGAAAGATCCCAAATTAAAGCAACACCTGAAGGTTCTCTTTCTGTCCACTTCACTCCCTACCCAATCAGAGTCAATATATTCCTACCATATCATATCAATACTGGAAGTATATCTCAAACCATGTCTAATTGTGCCTCGCAAGTATTTCAACACATGTTTCACAACAATCTAGTGTGTTTGTTTCAGCTGACTTATAAACTGGCTAAGTGCACTCACTGCATAGCAAATATTTGGTCTGGTGTTAACCAGATACATCAATTGTCCAATCAATTATTTGTACAGATTCAGATCAATTTATTCAAAATTGGAAGAAGATAGAATTAGTTTCTTTAGATTCATCATCATTGGTATAGCCGTGGGCTTGAAGTTCAGTATCTCATACTTCTTCAATATCTCAACTGTGTACTTCCCCTGACTTGGGAATATCTCATCAGTTCTCTGCCACACTGCTAGTCCCAAGAGGTAGTGCATCATACCAAGGTCCTTCATCTCGAACTCAGACACCAACACATACTTTCATTCAATAATAAGGTTCTCTGTACCGGTGAGAAATAAATCATCAACGTAGAGGACCAAAATCAAGAACTCACCATTAATAGTCTTGTAGTACAGGCTGGAATTGACAACACTTTTATTGAAGCCCAAAAATCATCAGGTGTCTATCAGTCCTTGCATACCAAGATCGAGGTGGTTGCTTGATTCCATACAAGGCCATTTTCAACCAGCATACATGAGACTCCTTCTCATGTATCACAAAACCATCTGGTTGCTCGATGTATACTTCTTCCTTAATCTCTCCATTGAGAAATGTTGTCTTTACATCCATCTGATGTACTCTCCAACCCATGGATGTTGCATGGGAAATAATCATCCGGATAGAAGTGTATTGAGAAACATGAGCAAATGTATCCTCATAATCTATTCCCTCCATCTTAGAGAAACCTCTAGCAACAAATCTCATTTTGTGCCTCTCGATGCTCTCATCAACTATGTGTTTGATCTTGTAAATCCATTTGGAAGTCGCTACAGACTTCCTTTCAGGTCTCGGAACAATATCCCACACATCATTCTTCATGATGGAATGATACTCCTCCATATCCATGTGAGATCTTCTAGATCTCATGAAGGATACCTCCTCCTCAAAGGTAACATCTCTGCTCACCTCAGTCTGTCTCTTACTAGGGATTTAGATCCATTATATCTTCAAAGACTCACTCTACCCCACAAATGTACCCTTTCTTCCTGAAGGGTCTAGCTTGGTCCTTTTCTCCTTGGGTACATGAATGTATACAGAACACCCAAATATCTTGAAGTGTCCAACCTCATGCTTCACTCTAATGAACGCCTCCTTAGGAATCATGTTCCTCAAAGTATTATGAGTACTTATGTTCTGAACATACACTGCATTCATGGATTCCTCTGCCCAAATAAGCATAGGTAAATGTTGATCATGCTAAGTCATTTTGGACCATACTTGATATATTGAGGATCCCTCATTAAACCAGGAAGCTGGAAAACATCAACACTCCCTCTCGAGTTGGAGGTGACTCCTCCTGTGTTTTCCATATATAATATAAAGGATATCTATTTATAATTAGATGTTCCAACACTTCACACATTTGTGTATTGTAACCATTCAATCAAATCACATTTTATCATTCAACTTCTTACACATTAGGAGATTTGGAAAGCATCCACATGATATGGAACATGAACGGTCTCTCTTAGATCGTATGTCGTGAAGTTGCACCCCTTCCCAAGAACCCTAGAGAAAGGAACCTCTCAAAACTCATTTTCTTAGTTGTGTCTTAGGGTTTCCAAGAAACCTAGAGAAAGCATCTCTACCTCCTATGAAGATTTCCTCAGCACCAGATTTGGAAACAATCCTCTCTTAAACATTTGACTCTATCCAACACTCTATAATGTGTATTAATAGATGAAACACATCTCGTATTAACGTTGTAAAAAGCACTTCCTTTACTAATGCATGATTATAAACTGTTTGAATAATGATCTCAGTTTCCAATAGACGGATCATAGAGTGGCATGTTACAATTTCTGTGGAGGGTCAATATAGTAGCAACACCCAGACAACGGTTTTGATTGTCATTTGCAACAAGATGCTCATCAACCTTCTTGGATTTAAATTTTGTAAGAACATCTTCTATTCAGCTATCAGGATGCCCTGGATTCTTAACTCGTCTTCATGCTACAATGTTTTCCTAAATAGAAGATAACATATCAAACTTTACATTCTCGAATGAAGAGGAAACGATGTTGCATGAGGGGAGGTGATCTTGTTTCATCTGCCATATTAAGGGTACCAAGTCAAACCCTAACCTCATGGCCTCTCATGACTTTCAAGGAGAAGTTATTTCTCCACTTCTATGGCCTCGACATTCTTGTTTGACACTTGGCCGACACCTTCAAGAGAATCTACGAGTTTCCCCTTCACCTTGCCCACAAGGATTTGGGCTGAGGGCATACGTTGTAATGCACATGGGCATTTATTTCTGTCAGCTACCCTCCTTTACTCCTAGATGCTCATATTGATGAAAAAACTAATGAATGCCCAGCTTGGGGTAGTGAGCAAAAGGATGTTTAGTCAGTGGTGCAAAGACGTTTGGCCTCCCAGAGTCGATGCAAGTGAAGATTCTTATGTGCAGGAAGGAATAATGCACCATTTCGATCAGCAATGTCAACAAAGAAGTATAAAATACTCTCATGATCGAATCCTGGATTTAGATGGAAATGATCCACCTAAGCACTTTGAGAATAAGATCGGATTAGAATAGCCTTTTGAAGCATACCCTCCTTTTGATGATGCTTATAATATCTACAATCATTGTGATGAGATAAAAACATAGGTCCGATTAGGTTATTGAATCCTTCTATGAGCCATATGAAATGTAATCATAAAACCTTCTTGAAGGTGTAGGGTTTTTTCATCCTGAGACAGTTGATTGGCATGCAGTGTCACTAGGCATCATACCTCAAGAACATGTCAATAACACCCATTGAAGCCTCATCACCCAATATTTCCATAGAAGCCTCATCATCGAGTAGTTAGGGTTAGAGGAAAATCATATCTCTTTTACGAAATATGCCACACATGAATTGGAACTTGCTTCCATTGTTCACGCCTTGATAATGTGGAGGCATTATCTCATGGAGAAGAAATTTGAATTAAGGACAAACCACATTGGCCTGAACTATATTTTTGAACAACCGACCTTGAATGCCAGGAAAACAAGATGGATGGAATTTTTAAGTGAATATGAATTCGATATCAAGCATGTCAAAGGAAAGGAGAATAAAGTTGTCAATGTGATTAGTATAAGAGTGCATCTCATGCATGCTACTGTTGTCAGTATGCATCAGTAAAACTTGAAGAGAAGAATTTTAGATGGGCTTGTTACAGATTAGCATTAACTACAGGTAAAGGAAAACTTACAGTAAGGAAATGTACAACAGAAAATAAAGGAGTATGAGATAATGGAAGAAATATTACTCATGCATAAAAATAGAATCTATGTTCCTAGCTCCGAAGAACTGAGGAATTTGGTACTGAATAAAATGCATGATGTTCCTTATTCTAGACATCCCAGTTACCAGAAAACAATTACCGCAGTAAGAATCTAGTTCTTTTGGTCAGGAATGAAAAAGGATGTTTTTTATTACATCGCTCAATGTATGGAATGTCAGAAGGTGAAGGTTGAGCATAGGCACCCAACGGGTTTGCTGCATCCATTGCAAATCCCAGAGAAGAAATGGGAAGTGATCACCATGGATTTGATCACAGGAGTACCCAGAACGAATAATCAAGATAATTCAATCATGGTGATGGTTGACAAATTAAAAAAGGATGTTCATTTTGTGCCTGAGAAGACAACGCATACAATGGCTAATATTGCAGAAATTTTCATGAAGGAAATTGCTAGGTTACATGGGATACCTAGGACAATTGTCTTGAACAAAGATACAAAGTTTAAATCCAATTTCTAGAGGGGATTTTTTAAATAATTTGGCACAAATCTAAACTTTATCACAACATATCATCCCCAGACAGATGGGAAAACAAAGAGAGTCAATCGAATAATTGAAGATATGTTGAGAATGTATGTGATGGATAACCCATATAAGTGGGAAGATTACTTACACTTGGTTGAGTTTGCATATAATAATGGGTATCAAGATTCATTACGAATGAGCCGATTTGAAGCCTTGTATGGTAGGAAATGTGATACTCCAGTAAGTTGGGACAACCCAGTAGATAGAGTGGTACTTGGGCCAGAGTTGCTCAAGGACATGGAAGACCAGGTGGTTAAGATCAAGCAGAATTTAAAGGCATCTCAGGATAGACATAAATTTTATGCAAACAAGAACAAGACAACTAGAGAATTTAAGGTAGGGGATCATGTACTTTTGAAAGTGAAGCCCAAGAAAATCTCTTTGAAATTGGGTAGTTGTACAAAGCTGGCAGCCAGATTCTGTGGTCCATTTGAAATATTGGACAAAATAGGGTGAGTTCCATACAGGCTTTCATTGTCTTATTCCATGAATGTGCATAATGTATTTCATGTATCTTTACTAAATAAATATTTACATGACCATAACCATGTTATTTATTGGCATCTAATTTAGGTAGAGATGGAGGGATATTTTTAGGTTCAACCAGTGCAGGTATTGGACATAAAAGTCAAAATGATCTGGAATCAAGTTATAGAGCTAGTAAAAGTTCAGTGGACCTACTAGGGTCCTGAAGCTGTTACCTGGGAGCATGAAGATGCAATGTGGGTAGATTACCCACATATTTTTGAATAGATTTGAGATTTTGATCTCTATTTTGTATATGCACTGAGGACAATACCAAAATAAGGGGGAGGGGATGTAACACCCGAGGTTTTGAACCCCTATTTTAAATAATGTATTGTTACAATGCTAAGAGGCCAGGGTGCCCAAACAATTATTAAAAGGCCAGTGTTCCCAAGACATGTAATGTTTTCTATTCTATCATTATTAATAATAAATACATGGTTGGCTACTAGATGGACAAGGACTAGAGTTATAGGGGGGTATGATTCCACAAGAGAGGGGGCTTGAGGGGCTAAGTGTTTATTCCTATGTTAATTACCCTTTTTGCCTAAGAGAGGGGATCAATTATGTGAGTTTCTTGGGGAAGTCCAGGAGGTTCTTGATTCCCCATGAAGTTACTTAAACCCGCCTCTGGTCTATTGGGGGGGTTCGATTGATGGCTTGTTCATTGATTTTCCTATTGTGATATTATTATCTGTGTATGAATGTATTTTTCCGTGTATTTTAATTATCCTTTAACTAAATATTAGATTATGCATGCTTGCTAGATATTATTGTGCATGTCGTTAAATCTTGTATCTTATGTGTTCTTATTAATTAAATAACGTATCTATATGAGTACGAAGTACAAGGGTGGACTTGTAGGTAGCATGTCTCGGCCTATGGGTGGCTGGGAATGCTACATCAATTTAACTAGTCTCTTCACATATTGAATGACAACACATAACGCATATTTCATTAAGTGTGGATTTAAATAATGGATCTAAAATGTATACCATTAGTAAGGTTGAGTTTTTTCAAAATTAGAGAGTAAAAACACTTAATTCATTACTTTGAATGTATATGTTAGTAATATGTTTTATAATACTATTATTATGAGGAATATAAAATCAAATATAAATAATTTAACTTGAGGGAAAGGCCTTCTTAATTTTTTCTACCTTAACGTGAAAGGATTCCTTAGTTAGCAACAAAGAATCAATAATCAATGAAGGATCTTCCCATTGTTATAGACTTAATTTCCATCCTACAATATAGAAGGGAATCCATAAGAATATGTAAGCCAAAATGAATTTTTTTCCTAATATTTGAGCCATTTTGGAGATCCTCTCTACAAACATAGTACACAACAAGCGAGGATTCTCACAGGTCACTAGTAGCTCAAAAAGTGAGGATCCTCACATGTCACTAGTAGATCAACAAGGAAGGATCTGTAAAACTTCTAGATTTAATGAGTTACGTGGTGATAGGTGAGGGATGAGTTGTATCTTCATGGAAAGGGCCTAGGAAATCACATCATTCGAGTCTCTAGTGGTCTCTAAAATATCTAGAATCTCTCTCAAGCCTCCTCCAAAGAGATATATAACAAAGGCAAGTATTGGGAAAGAAGAAGGAGAATTAAAAAGAATTGTTATTGTTAGTTGTGGAGCTTGATTATCTTCATGATTCATAGGTTTGTTTCATCCATGATTGGAATCCATTCCCTAACAGGGGGGCTTTCCACCCCAAAATGGTCACCAGGCAAGTCCGGGGGAGGGGGGAGAAAATTTTTGTAGCCCCCGAAGCGAAATATTGTCATGTAAAATATTGTAATTTCATATTGAATCTAGAACATTCATTATAAGGTGACAGATCTCATGGTAGAAGTTATTTTAGGGTATTTTTCCCTAGAAGCAAACCCTCTTTTATGAGGGAATTTGTTAATCCCTAAATAGTGGCACATTATCTCTTAATTAGGTCATATTACATTAGTAATGATATTTTATTTATGTCATCTTGGGTCCATTAATTATAATTGTACCTCATATTCTCCTATATATACCATGGATACCTTTTTATTTGGAATCCTCTTGTATTTTAGAAATCTATGTGGTGTATAAGGAGGTTGCCCCTCGAAGAGGCTTATTATCTAAAATTCTCTCTTTCTCAAGGCATTCAATACTTATTCTGAGGTTTTTCTATGCTATCTTGGTATTTGGTTCCTAACATTTGGTATCAGAGCTCAAGGTCTTGGGGTTTCACTTCTACATCTGAGATAGCTTGGGATTTTTTCTATAACTTGTTTTCTACGACATTTCAGAAGGAACCCCTTTGAGAATATTTAGTAGACTAATAAAAGTACATGGGGTTATAATTTCAGTTGCTGAGGCCTTATACTTTCATATATATATCCTATGTAAGACAGGGTTCATGAATCATCCTGAATTTAGTCATCACGAAATTTTCGCTATAAAATATTTTATGTACAATTTCACACCCTGAAATATGGATTTTATTCACAGAAGTTATCAAGGTATATTTGATAAAAAAATTAGCTTATTTTTCATCCTACTATTTTATATACACCCTGTGAAAGATATGGTATCTGACTAGTCTTATTAACTAGTCTCAAACAGGTCTTCCAGGTAAAACAATGATATGTTCTTCAGTGAGTATGTGAATTAAGTGAGACTAGTTTCATTGGACAATGGGCAGTATGTAGTATTTATGGTACAATTTTCATAATCAAATATCATATACTATGATCATGGCATGATTTACAAGTACGCTCTCCTGGAAGGGACAAAATTCATAAAGGTGTGGGGAAGTTACCATAAATTTTACTTGGCACATCCAATTTTTATTAGACTTGTGGCATTGCAGTGAAGATGTATCAAAGAGATACAAAAATAATTTTTCAGACCCAGAAGGGATGAAATTTTGGAGATACAATAGAATAAATATCGTCTAGTAGAACCACCTCAAAATCAAGGTTTAAAAGTGATACTTGGCCAACATGCCACCAAAAAAGGGAACTTGTACACCAATTAAGCCTCTAGAAAATCCTACTTGGACTCTTGATGAAGGTGACGAAATGCGTAGAGACATAAATGATTTACAGAAGAAGACAGTAACAAAAGATGACCTACAAGGGATGATGGATTCAATTGAAGCTAAGTTGGAATCAATAATGGATACTAATATGGAGGGTTTAAAAAGGGATATCATGGAAGGATTGAAAAATTTTCTAATAGAGAGGACACTTGAAAGTGAAAGTGTATCCCATGAAATTCATGATGAGGACAAAAGGATGATGAATTATTAATGGAGAAACTCCAGCTTTGGTTTGAAAACCAACCACTTTCCTAAGATCAAAATGAGGAAGCTTGATGGAAAGGATCTACTCATATTGATACCTCAAATGGAGCAATTATTTGATCTATATGACGTGTCACATACATAAAAGTTACAAATTTCTTCTTTATATTTAGAACCCAATCAATTTGTGTGGTATTGATGGATTTGTCCTCGCAAACCACTTGTCACTTGGAGAATGTTCACATAATAAATGATAGCACACTATGAGGATACAAAGAGAAATACCTTCTTTAACCAATTCATAAATCTCAAGAAAAACTGTTCAGTTGCAGAGCACATTGATAACTTCCAAATATTGAATATAAAGGTAATGAAAATTCCATATGAGTACCTGATTGATATATTCATAGGAACTTTAAATGATAACATTAAACTTGAGATTCTCCTTTGGGAACCCAAATCATTGGAGAATGCATTTAGGGTGGCAATAAATGTTGAAAGTAAAAATATGGCTATGGCTACTAGATGGACCACTCCTAACATATCTCGAGAGAATAATGTTCCATATTCTAAAAAACCTCAACCTATAAGGTTGACACCTCAAAAATTAGAGGAAGGAAAAGAAAAAGGTTTATGATTTAATTGTGACAACAAGTATAGTAGGGGACATAAGTGTGGCGAGAAGAAAATATTCTACATAGATTATGAAGAGGAAGAAGAACATGAACAATAATAAGAACCTTCTAAATATGAAAACGTAGAAGTTATTTCTTTTGAAGAGTTGACTCCCACGATATCATGTAATGCATTGGCTAGAATTACCACTCAAACTCTCAATATCAAATGATATATCAAAAAGAAAAAGGTAATAGTACTAATTGATTCTGGTAGTACTCATAATTTCATTCACTATAAGTTAGCCAAAGATCTCAATTGCTTTGTATATCCAACACCATAGTTTCAAGTAATGATTGTAGATAGAGGAACTATCAATTTCTCAGGAAAATTCAATAAGATCAATCTTAGTATGGGGGAATATGTAATGAATAGTTGAATAATTGATATACCCATGGGTGGTGTTGATTTCATAATAGGAATCCAATGGTTACAATCATTAGGAACAATGGCTTTAATTTTCAAGAACATTTCATGAAATTTTCAAGAACATTTCATGAAATTTTCATTGGAAGGAAAATAAATTAAGGGGTATCATAGGGAAACCCAGTAAAGTGATAATATCTAATGGAATGAAACAATTATTGGAAAATGGGCATCAGGGTGTAATTACACAACTATGCTCACTAGATGTTCAAACATCTAAGTCATCTATTCCCCTAGATCTCCAAGGGATCATTGATAAGCATTCCAAAGTATTTGAAGATATTCTAAAAGGTCTTCCACCCACTCAAAATCATGATCATGCTATTCACCTAATTATTGGGAGTGTTCCTCTTAACATCGAGCCTTACATATACCCTTATACCTAGAAGAGTGAAATTGAGCGTATGGTTGAAGACATGTTAGAGACTAGTATTATTATACCTAGATAAAGTTATTACTCTGCATTGGTGGTAATGGTACTCAAGAAAGATGTCTCATGGTGTATGTGTCCAGATTATAGAGAGATCAATGAGATAACTATTAAAGATAAGTTTCCCATTCTCGTCATTGATGAATTGTTGGATGAACTACATAGATCAATCTATTTCACAAAGTTGGATCTTCATTCAGGGTATCATCAGATTAGAATGAAGGAAGCAGATATCCCAAAAACAACATTTTGAACTCATGAGGGTCATTATGAAATTTTTTTCATGTCTTTTGGCCTTACAAATGCACCTTCCATGTTCCAAGGGTTTATAAATTCCATTTTCAATCCCTTCCTTTGAAAATTTGTTTTATTATTTATTGATGATAGCCTAATCTATAAAAGGTATTGGGAGGATCATGTGCAACATGTTGACAAGGTGCTACAACTACTAAAGGAGAAACAACTATAGTCCAAATAAATTGTGACCTTACCTAATAGGTAGGCACTTCAAGGTCAAAATAGGTCATGATAGTCTTAAATACTTCTTGGAACAAAGACTATCTTCAGAAAAACAACAAAAATGGGTGATCAAGATATTAATGGGTTATGATTTTGAAATGATATATAAAAAATGGAAGAAAAATGTTGTGGCAGATGCACTCTCAAGAAATGATGAAGATGTTGAATCATTTCTCTATGCTATCTCGATCATACAACCCGATTGGATAATAGAATTGAGGTATGAATGAAAGAATGAAAAAAACTTGTGGACTCTCATTCAAATGTTGCAGTAGGATTCCAGTGCATCATATACATTTACATGAAAACATTATTCACTATGGTACAAAGATCACTTATATTGATGTAAGAACTCCCAACTCAAACAAAAGGTACTATTGGAATTCCACACCTCTCCAGTAAGAGGGCACTCGGGATTTTTGAAAATCTACCATAGGGTCAAGAAGGATTTTTTTGGGATGGCCTTAAAAATGACGTTCAAAGGTTTGTGGCAGAATGTTTGGTTTTCAAACAAAATAAGGTGGAAACAATTAAGACCCCAGGTATTTTACAACCATTAACCATCCCAATTCAACGTTGGGAGGATGTTTCCATGTATTTAATCATAGGGTTACCGAAGTCTGAAGGAAAGAGTGTCATCATGGTGATTTTTGATATACTGACCAAGTACAAAAAATTTGGTGCACTCTCTCATCCCTTCAAAGCCAGTACAGTTTCCACCACATTCATGGAGACATTTCAAAAGCTACATGGAAGCCCAAAGATTATTGTAAGTGACAGAGATCCCATCTTCACTGGAAATTTTTGGACATGATTATTTTCTTGTTTGGGTACTCAATTAGCTCATATCTCATCCTATCATCCTCAATCTGATGGACAAACCGAGATAGTGAAAAAATGTCTAGAAGGATACATTTGTTTATTTGTCTCTGATAAACAAACACAATGGTTCAAATGGCTACCCTTGGAAGAATGGTGGTATAACACTTCCTTTCATACTGCAACAAAAATGGCACCATTTATAGCACTCTATGGATACCACCCTCCTTCCATCATTTCTTATCTAAAATAAAAATCTAAGGTTCAAGAAGTGGAATATCACATCGAGCATCAACAACAAGTTCTCCAAATCTTAAAGGACAACCTGACCATGGAACAAAATCACATGAAATAATAAGAATATCAACATCGTAGTGAAAGAAGTTTTGAAGTAGGGGATTGGGTATTTTTAAGACTACAACCATACAAATAGATGCTCCTCAAGCAACAAAAGAAGGATAATAAATTCTCACCAAAGTACTATGGCCCTTATAAGATGTTGCAAATGATTGGTACCATGGCATACAAATTGGAGTTTCCTGCATCTTCACGAGTACACCTAGTTTTCCATGTTTCATTCTTAAAGAAGGTTATAGGTGACAAGATTCTAGTTCAAACTATATTTCCAGAACTTGAGGAGGAAGGAAAAATCATATTTGAGCCTGCAGCTATCACTGACACAAGAATTCACTAGCTAATGAATATATCCATTTTAGAGTATCTCATTAAGTGGAGGAAACTACCTACTGAAGATTCCACTTGGGAAGATGAGTCTTTTATACAGAAACATCCATAATTATTCAAGCGTTGCAGACAACACTTGTCTAAAGGGGAGGGGCATGTTAATCCCTAAATAGTGGCACGATACCCCTTAATTAGGGTATATTACATTAGTAATGTTATTTTATTTATGCTAGCTTGGGTCCATTAATTGTAATTGTACCTCCTAGTATCCTATATATACCAAGGATACNGGGGGGGGGGGGTGAATTAGTTGTTTCCGTGATTAAACAATTATGCCCATTTTTAAACTCTTTACATAACACTCAATGAATATCACAATAATGCAGGGATGTAAGCAATAGAATATTCAACATCAATCACATAGATGAAATATACAAAGACAAATATTTCCCGAGGAAACCCATAAAGGGAAAATATTCTTCTTCTTAATATGATAAGTAATATTTATTTTCTTTACATTATCATTCTTATGAGCTCCATCTCCTCTTGAGGCTACAACCTTTGTTTCACATGCAACAACTTGCTAGGAGAAACAAATCTCTGGTTTCTATAGTACCTACTAGAAGGAAGCACCAACTCCCTGAGTGTTCCAGCACCAAATGGATGGAAGCACCAACTTTGAGTTACAAAGGCACCAACTTGTATAAGAGAGAACAATATTTCTCCCTTGAACCTCCATGCCACCTTGTTTTTTTTGGATGCAACCTGACAGAAGGTACAACTCCTTGTGTTCAAGAACCCACTTGAAACTCAGAGGACAATAATCCTCCCTAGCACCTCCCTACCACCATGAAATATAAATATTTGATTCTCATAAATTTATCATAGTGATATACTATTTATCAATGGATTACCAGTCTCATCATTGTTCTGCTACATTGCACTCTCTTTTCTTCTGCTCTGTCTCTGATATGGTCTGTTACAACTCCATGTCTCCTATACCTCTTGCAGCCTTTATCCTCTATTCTGATTCTACATATTCATGCTTCTATGCTCTTATCTCTTTTTCTCCTGCACAACCAACAACTCCATTATTCTACTTCTCCTCTGGCTTTTATGCTTTGTGTTGCCTCCTCAAATTATCTGTTGTGCCTCTGATCTTCACTACCATATCAAATTTCTCTTCTTATGCCCACATGCATAGATCTACCACAAAAGAACTTTGTCTTCTTTGTTCTACATGCCTTTCTCACGCTCAATCCTCTGCCAGTTCATCATGGAAACTCTTTGTCTTCTCTGTCAACTATGCTGAATGTGTTCATCATCAGTGGGTGTTACTTTGAGATTCCATGGATTATGTGGTAGTCACAACTCTTCATATTCTCTATCAGTTATAGCCAGTCATTTTGGCTTCTTTGGCTTCCAAGCCCCTTCCTTCACGTGACCATCGATGGTGACCAAACGCCTATTCAAAAGATGCTTCCTGAACTCGGTCTTGTGAGAGCTATCTCCATTTCTTGATATGACCTTGGGAGATGGTCTCTCATGACCAAATGATTGTAGGCATGAGCTCTCTTCACATTATCCCCTTGTTTCATGTGACTTTGGGCTATGTCCTTGCATAAAGGAACGATTACAGGCACGTCCAAGAGTGGTTTGGGATAAACCGCTTTTCTCCCCGCAATCCACCTCTAAATGCCACATACCCTTTCTCCAAAACTGTGGTTTCAATTGTGGCCCTCTCACAAAAATTTAAGACTCGAGAATGTTCTGACCCTGCAATACGATGGGACCATCGATCTCATGATATTGAAAGTGTTCCTTCGATAAATGACTCTGATCTATATTCCTTTCCTACCTTCTTTCATCTTTCCACACGCAATCCTTAGTCTCAATGATCAGGTGACATGTGGTCATCCAAAGAAATGGACGAGATCGATTTCACCTTTCAGGCTTCAGGAGTTTCGATTCTCAAACTCTGCTTGCTCCTAGAGAATTTCACTTGGATTCCACGATCCAATGACATTTTTCCTTTTTGGATCAACGGTCACAATCCCTTCAGGTATTCAGGGTTCGACAATCTCAACTCTAGAATTCTTTCATCCTTCCTTTGTTTTTCCTCGCCGCTGACAATCTACTGATGTATGTCCTCTTTAATACAATGACTATCCTCCACTCCGGGACTTCAGCCTTCGACAATCTCAAACCTTTCTCCTTCACATTTTCCTGGAGTTCACGATCTGTTGACACGTACCCTCCTGCACGATCAATGATCATAAGTAACTTAGGAATTTAGGACTTTAGGACTTAGGGCATCTACTAATGGTAAAACTCTTGAAGTAAAACTCCCAGAGTGACGTCACTTACTTACATCACTTGATGATGTGTCATGAGCCTAGTAGTTGCCATGTGTCTCTCGGATTTTTGATTTGCATGTATCTAAAGTGTCGAATCAACTTGAAACTTTTCATTTTCTAATTGTACCATGTGTCCTTGTTGATGTAGTCTTGATAATGTGGATCCTCATTCACTTCAGGAATTTCGGCCTTCGGGACTTTGGGTATTTCAACTTTTTAAATCGCCAATACTTACGAAGTTAGAATTCTCGAATAATAACCTCCTCGCAACTTTTAGACCTGAAATAAATGTTTTTCATCGATCATGTTCTTAGATTGATGGCTCGATCTTTCTATGATGGTAATTTTCTAGATTATCCTATCCTTCCACTTCAAACTGATTTGACGATTTTCGTTTACTCCAACTCTCCAGCTCTCTAGACTTCTGGTTTTTCAAGTCTCAAAATGAAAAATTCCTCAATGTGATTTTATCGGGAGTTGAGGATCATGTGCCACCTATCAGTATTGACAATGGATGGTCCTTTATTACTTCGAGACTTTGGGACTTTGACAAGTCCGCTCTCCTACACTCATCAAAGGCTTAACCTTCTTGCATTTATTTCTGGATCCAACGACTGTTGATCCTCGGTGCTCAAATCCAATGAATCATATCGGTACTTCTCCTCTGCACTTCCTATGGTCACTTTCCCTCTTCCTATTGAGATTATTATCTCTCTAAATTTGAAGGTTTTCCAAGTGTTCAAAGGTCTCTACCTTTTCTCCTCCTGGGAGTCCATTTCTTGGACCTCGTCTACACTTCTAGACCTCAATCTCTTCTGAGATTTATTGTCTTCTGATGTTTGGTTTGCTATTGTTCTTTCCATCAATGACAAGCACGCGATTCCTATAAAGCATGCCAACAATATCCTCCTTTGGCATTGATGGCAACCCTGAAAGGATACACTATTCTGCTTGGACCTACAACTGTAGCATCCACACCACTCCTTCTCTCCCCCTTTGACATCAATGTTAAAGAAAACATGATCCCCTTGATTTTTTGCATTACTTTGTAGAGGTATCATATATTCAACCAATCACATACTCCCCCTGATAGGATTGACTCTCTTAGGTTGATAATGGGGTCATGCCCAACTTTTGGTGTATATACTCAAACTGAGCTTTTGCAAGAAGTTTAGTGAAGATATCAACAATCTGATCTTTGGATGGAATATAATGAAAATAAGCAATAGTGTTGGTCACCTATTCCCTTAAGAAGTGATACTTGATGGGTATATTCTTGGTCTTGGAGTGAAATACAGGGTTCTTTGACACACTGATTGTACTGATATTATCACAATAAATTGGGATCAATGCAATATATTTTACCTCCAAGTATGCAAGTGTCTGAATCATCCACAATACTTGGGTACAACAAGTGGCAGCTACAATGTATTGACCTTCTATAGTTGATAGGGAGATGGAACCTTTCTTCTTGCTCAAACATGATACAAAGGAATCTCCTAAGAAGAATGCACATCCACTCGTTCTTTTCCTTTCATTCACGTAGTTAGCCTAATCAACATTTGAATGGACTGATAGTTGAAAATTCTGATTCCTAGGATACCATAGGCCATAGTCCATTGTTCCTTTCAAGTTTCTGAATATTCTTTTGAAAGATAACAAATGACTCTGTTTAGGTGCAATATGATACCTTCCTACCATTCCAACAACATGCATTATGTTTGGATAGGATTCTATGATGTACAATAGGCTACCTCTAATATAACTATATGAACTCTGATCAACACCAAGTGAGTCATCATACATTCTTAATTTGCATCCAGTGACCATAGGTGTGCTACTAGGTGTGCAATCTTCCATTTGAAACCTTTTCAAAATTTCTCTTAGATATTTCTCCTCAGAAAGAAATAATCCTTTATACCTCTAAGTAATTTGTAGACCAAGGAAAAATGATAGTTCCCCTATCATAGACATTTAAAATTTAGACTGAATGGAAGAAGAAAACCATTGTACCAATGAAGCTTTATTGATTCTGAAGATGATGTCATCTACATAGACCAACACAATCAACAAATCATTACCCTCTGTTTTGATATATAGATTTTTGTCAATTGTTCCTCTCTTGAACCCTTTGTCTTGCAGATACTTATCTAGTCTGTAATACTAGGCATGTGGAGCTTGTTTCAAACCATATAAGGCTTTATTCAACTTGCAGACAAAGTCAAGGTTATCTGACAGTTGGAAACCCTCTGATTGTTCCATATAGAATTCTTCTTTTAAATATCCATTTAGAAAAGTTGACTTGACATCCATTTGATAAACTTTAAAGTGTTTATGACAAGCATAGGCATGGAACATTATGATAGCTTATAATCTTGCTACGGGCGCAAATGTTTCATCAAAATCTAGTTATTCTATTTGGGCATATCCTTTGCAGACCAATCCAGATTTTTTTCTTACAATATTTCCTTGATCATTCATCTTATTTTTGTATACCCATTTTGATCCTATTACATTTTTATTTGCTGGCCTAGGAATGAGTTCCCAAGTGTCATTCTTTTCAATCTAGTCCAGTTCCTCATTCATTGATTTTAACCAATTTACATCTTTACTGTCTTCATTAAAGTTCTTGGGTTCCACCATGGATATGAAGGCCATATCTAATTGCTCTGTGTCTTTGATTATCCTTCTCCTGGTTTGTACACCTTTGTCTTTCTCACCAATTATCTAACTTTTGGATGATTATTTTGAGTAATTATGGAGGAAGGATTTGGTGTTGATTGTTGTCCTGACTCTTCTTGTCTAGGTGTCTCTTCTCCATCTAATTCTTGGATCCATTCATCTTCAGTTTTAGTTGTGTCCTCTGTAGTAGAATAAATATTTCTCACCTCTCTTACTGGGACTCCTTCATCAACCTTTAAATCAATGCAATCAACTAATTTATGAAATATTTTATTAAAGCATATATATCCTTTACTATTGGTAGCATATCCTAAGAATATGCCTTCATCGACCCTATCATCATACTTGCCAAGGCTTTCTTTATTCTTTATGTAGCATTTACTCCCAAAGAATTTGAAGTGTTTGATTGAATCGGGTCTTCCATACCATAGTTCATAAGGTGTCTTGTCACTATGTGGTCTGACACTAGCACATTTGGCCCATTTTGTGACGGTTGTTTTGACGCTTATGCGACGTTATGTCGTTGATATGGTGACAAATTTGGAGTCTCTGAAACGTCGGTTTAGGTGACGTGGCATTTGCGACGCACTTGAGAAAATGTCGCATAAGAGACGATATAGGCAAACAATATCAAACCAACTTTTCATCTATATTGCGACAACAACTTTTATAGTTAAACTGACGCATTAATAGAAGTCGTCGTCGCATATTCGATGACAATTTTTTTGTTGTTTATGTAGCTAAACTGATGCAAACAATAGAATTTGTCGTCAAATCGGTGACGACAATGTTCTGTTGTTTATATAGTATAACCATCGCATAGATAAAAGTGGTCATCGGATATCTGATGACAACTTTTCGTTGTCTATATGGAAAAACCATTGCATAAATAAAATTTGTCGTTGGATATCCGACGACAACTTTCCATTGTCTATATGGAAAAACTGTCGCATATATAAAAGTTGTCGTCGGATATCCGATGACAACTTTCCATTGTCTATATGGAAAAACCGTTGGATATATAAAAGTTGTCGGCGGATATCCGATGACAACTTTCCGTTGTCTATGTGGAAAAACCGTCGCATATATATAAGTTTTCATCGGATATCCGACGACAACTTTCCATTTTTTATATAGCAAAACCGTTGCATATATAACAGTTGGCATCGGATATGTGACGGACAAAATTTTTTTAGATAAATTTTTTTTTATATTTTGGGCATCAATTTTGATATTAATATTAATATTAAATCCCAAAGGTTATTACATGAGCCCCGTATTGATTTCACAAAGCCTTGGGACGTTTTTGATGGAGCTTATCAAGGCTCACTAAAAATATGTGGGGATGGAGTCATACTCTTTGGAGCCAATCATGGCACTATGCTTGGAGAAAAAATCTATGTTCGAGGAGGCCTCATTTTTCCATATCTACACGGATTTTAATAAAAAATAGGATATGTGAATACAAGCCATCATGCTACATGGCTCCTTGTGGGAATGGGAATACAAGGACAATGCTCTACTAGAAGCTACTCAATTGTCTATGTTTTGATGTATGGTTGATAGGTCTTTGGCTTGAAAAAATACATATTTCAACATCAACTTTTTCCATTACACTCCATTTCACACACCTGATAAGAGATTACATATTTTACAACCAATCTTTTGTAGAAACTTAAAAAACGCATGCATGGACCGTACTCCTGGTTGGAGTGAATGAAAAATGGAAGGGTTTATCAGTGGTTAAGAAGAGAAAGAATAAAGGGAAATGAACTGAATGTTTTTTCATCTGCATCTCTTCGTTGTTGAGTTAAGATAGTAAAAACTATAAACTGGGTCTGATAAAAGCATAACAGAATGGAATTAGTTTCCTTGTCTTTATTTGAGTACATGACTGGCATTAATTTCGTTGCCTCCATTTCCTTGTGTCGTCTTTATTTGAGGACATGACTATAGATTATGAAGATTGGATATTTCATTGCCTCCATTTCCTTGTGTCATCTTTATTTGAGGACATGACTACAGATTATGAAGATAGATTGGATATTTCATTGCCTCCATTTCCTTATGTCATCTTTATTTGAGGACATGACTACATATTATGAATATTGGACGAATGGTTTTGGCAATACATCCTGTTTGACGGTGTGATCCAAAGGTGTTTGTTTTAGTGAAATAAAGACAATGACAGTGGCAGGTATTGTTATTATCTCACTAAAATTTGACATGACATGCTTCATTATGGACAAATATTCTTAGATTATCTCATACGTAATGGTGTTGTATAGTGTCTCTCCGCACAAAAGAAAACAAAGTATTATTCAAAAGGTAACTCATTCCTATCACTATTTCAACAATCAAATCAAGTTGGGGTGTGGTTCTGGTCACAAATGTCAAATCAATTTGGATGTAAAGCTTTCAATCTTGGGGTGAAGCTTTTGTTATAAATGTCAAATCAATTTGGATGTAAAGATTTGGTCACAAGTGTTAATATGTATCAAAATGTTAATATGTAGTTGAAATTGTTCGCCTCACAAATGCCAAGTCAATTTGGATTCTTTCATAAATGTCAAATCAATTTGGGTGTCCTATGTTTTTATTAGAATGGGACTATAGTAAAAAAATATGATAAAAATTGAGTAAAAATGTAGAATATTTAAACTACATTTTTTCATAAGTATCAATATGTAGATAAACATTTTTGTCATAAGTGTCAATATGTAGATAACATTATGATGAAGATGAGTTTGATGGGGACACTTGTGCTTATTGCTGGCATAGTTGGATATCTTTGTGTTGTGTCACTTATAAGTCTAGTCCCTTGAAATGACTCTAGTCATAAATGTCAAATCAATTTGGATCCTAATCTCTTGCCATAAATGTTAATATGTAAATGATAATATGATGAACATCCATCAATTATATATGTTTGGTTTGTATCATTTGCAAGTCTATTTCTTAAAAAATGCTTTCACAAAGAATTTATTGTGCCTAATGGAGGCATTATAACACATGTAAAGGACACACTTGTCCCTTTCTTTTTTCATCCAAAGATTACAAAAAAAGTTACAAGCTTATGCATTTGTGTTAACAACAAACATTCACTCGAATACCCTTTTCCTATGAGGGAAGAATAAATTTTATTTTATCGAGGTACATAGTCTAAAAGGACACATTTAGACATTCAATATTCTTGTGAAGTAAGTTTCTAAACCTCAATCCATGTAGCTAAGATGAATATATCTAGATCCATCTTATAAAGGGAGATCTTCCAAGGATGTTGTGAAATCATCTTTTGAACATCAATGCTCTTAGACTCTATCCAAATGTCATGAATATTTTTGCTACAATATCATATCCTTCAAAGAATGTGCTTTGATATATCAAATCATGAAAATAGGAA
>ML777883.1:1829691-1852959 GCA_009831015.1 Picea engelmannii
TTGATGTATAACAAAAATGAAGCAAAACAAGCAATCACCTAGTTCATAGTGGAAGTTTTGCAAGCAAAACAAATTGAACAAAGATAACATGTGGTCAATTGGTTCAATATTTGATTGGCCTATTGCAAAAGAATTTGATGCATATATGATCAATACCTCATTAAAATTCGTGTTCTCTTAATCTAGGCTGACCATATTGTAGAAAGGGGAATGCATAACAAAATATATTTAGTACACAAGTGTGAGATGACATTAAAAATGAACAAATTCAAATGTTATTTGCACTAATTACTTTTGTGGAAAACCTAGGTATGACTAATTCCACATACAATGACATAACACAAGATGTATGGACAAAAGTTAGGTAAAATTACAAACATCTATCTAAAGAAAAAACAGTCTTCAATAAACTATATATTTCCATTGTGAAACATCCATGCAAACATAAAATAAAAGGAATAAAATAACAAATAATCCACATATTTAGGGAGAATATTAGCGATTTGAAGTACAATTTGTGAAAATTGTGAGCAATGAGAGAACAAAATGAACTTCATGGTTATTAGTGAACGTAGCAAGAAGAAAAAATAAAATAAAAATTGTCACATTGCTTTGATTTTTTACTACAACTATGGCAACAAGATATTTGGGATTTCTAGTGTTTGCATGTAAAGGACACAATTTTGTTTTCTTTCTCACATTATTGCATTTTCTGTTATATTAACAATGCCTAGAACATACGATATTGTTGTTAAACAATGACACCAACTCTATTTTATAACATCATTCTCAAGGAAATTGCTACAACCTTTACTCATTTCTACTAAATAGGAAATATGTCAGTATCAAATGAGCAAATAATATTATTCTAAGGGACCTATCCATACAAGAGAAAAGACAAACATTGATGTGCAAACTCAATAACTCTAAAAACCCTCAAAGCTAATTTCTAAGTTTCTTAAGTCATCTAAGACAACTATATTTCTAAATTCATTGATTTTTAAGGCATCAAAGAGCTATTAGCAACAAAACCCTCCAAAACCTTGTGGATTTTATATACAACTATTAATTCAACATGTAGTTGTTATTGCAAGCCACAACTATTATCCATAGAAAAAGGATTATTAGCCAATGAAGCTTTCAAAAATAGAATCATAGGCAATATCAATGCAACATTTATGTCATCATAGGGGCATAGAAGTGCATTAATCCAAGCTTATTGTATGCTTATGAATGAAATAAACCTTAAATCTTAAAATGATTAGATTTAGCAAAAACACAATACTTGTTCTTTTAGCTAAATAAGGCTAACCACTTAAGGAGGAGAACCTAAACTATGCATGATTTATGTTTATGGCAAGACAAATTCAAATTTAGGCTAGTTGATGTATGGATAACCATTGTATTTGAAATATTTCTATATTTTTTGAAAGGGGAAGCATTGTATTGTTCATGAGTAAAGTATGCTCCATTTCAAATTGCAAAAAGGGTTATTAATACTAACAAAAAGGGGATCCATTTCAAAGACAAAACCTTTAACATTCTATAATTATATGAAAATCAAGAATCTAAGGAGACACCGAGGTCATTAGTAGAGCTATACTATTTGAACTAGACAAAGTAGAAACCACAACTACTATTTGTATTTTTATGTTGTTCATTTTCATAATAATTGACAATTATCATAATCTATAGCAAGATTATAAAGATTCTATTAGTCCTCAACAACTCAAATTCTACCCCTGCTTTCTAAAAATAGAAAATAGTTACAATGATCGACACATGTGACAGATGGTCTCCTAAACATAAGGGTCGATTATAATAGAAAAGACACGTGCAAAAATTTCTCCTGATTTCTAGAGTGTTGTTTCAGTAGAGTCCTTTTCCCATTCAAAAGGTAGACATCACATTGACAGGTGGAGAAATAACATTCCCTTTACTGGTCTTCATGATATCTTCAATAAATGTCAAAAGATGACAAGGCACTTTGAAACATGGATGATTTTAGGGGCTAAATTTCGCTCATGGGCTAATTTTCCATGGTTTTTCCAAAAATGAGATTCACTATTTTAAAAATGATTTGCCCAAATTCTATAGGATAATTTATTTTTACCTTAAAATTCACTAAAATTTTATAAAAACTCTATAAAATACTTAGAAATTTGAATATTTCTACAAAAATATCGCCAAACATTTATATTTGGCATATGAAGGATAAGTAATATTCGCTAAGGTTTCTACATTTTAAAATAAATTTATATCCTTAAAATCATCCCTGCTTTGAAATCCTTCTTTGACAAATGGACAAACTTTACCACGAATTTCAAATGCCACTTAACCTTTTTGCCTTAATACCTGCCTCAAAAACTTGAAACGGGTGATGATCTATATCCCTTTGATCTTATCTTTCATTTGGAACCCCTTTGAAAAAATATGGACACCAAAAACTTCGTTTTGTGCAAAATATGAACATTTTTTCATCCCTTACGCTTTCGGTATCTTACATGTGTAAAATAGGAAAGGGTTAGCTATCAAAACTGTAGCTTTTGGAAGCTAACAACGCCTTTAGGAAAATGAATAAAATGTCGAGAAATCTGAGTCTTCCGCTCCTGTTCAAAATTGCAAAAAGAGATTTTCTTCAACCTACCTACTCCTTAGGGTCTTTGTTTAGGTTCTCAGCAACTTCAGCTAGAGATCTTAAATGAGAATGTGCTCTTGGATTAGGATTCTTTTAGCTTTAGCTTGATCCTTAAACCTATAATCATTTTAAGCAATTTTCGATTTTCCTTGAGCAATTTCTTGTTCCTTTTCTGTTCTTTTACATGCATTTTAGCTAATATTTCAAAACAATCCCTTACCTCATATGATGTATTTCTTATAGTCTGGTTTTGGGATTTGATGACCCTCTCAAGAATCTTCATCTCTAATATTTCTTCTTGGAGTTTTTCAATCTTCGATGGTTTGCTGACCTTGTTGTGCCTGCTAGTTGATGTTTCAGGGATCTCCATGTCTGGGAACTCTGATGGAAAAGGTGCTTCTTCAAAAATAGCTTGTTCATGAACCTCTCTTTCCCCTGGCTCTAAATCCTCATCTGAATCTGTATAAGGAAAATTCAAAACATTTTTACCAGAGGCATTTGTTTTCCCTTCTATATCTTGGCTAAAAACAAGCATCTTCTTGGCTTTCTTGGACTTGGAAGAAGAAGCTGGGCCCTTTGAAATTACTGGGGAAATGGATCTCCTTTTCCTTTTACTACTCTGTGGTGTTGAAAACTTAATGAGTGAATTCCTTTTCTGGTCCTTGGGCTGGGGTTCTAGTTCAAATTCACCCCAGAAAAGAAGATACTCCCAACTCCTATCCCTCTTCTGCAATTCTTGAAACACTATGAGTTTGATAAGAATGTGATGGGAAAGTCTACCCTGCACCTTGCTAGGTATGGCCTGGACCTGGTGTGCCATCTTAGTCAAACTTTTGTGAAGGTAGAAGGGCAGATTTAGAGGACATCTCCCTGTGAAATGATTCATGATCTTGAAATGGTAGAATTACTCTGCTATATCTTCCATCACACGTTATGTATACGAGGATGGCTTTGAGCAGATGTTGCCACTTCTCTTCCAAGTAGGATCTAGGGATATCCTTTTTGAAAGTGATACACTTGTGTTCGGGTTTGAGATAAGACATGAACTCAATGTCTTTGATAGTGGTTGACTTGAACCATCTTTCACCAGTCCTTGGCATTTCTGTCACTACTGCAACAATTGCTTCATCAACCTATACATCAATTGTTCCAACTTTGGATTTGGCTCCGTCAAAGGTCAATGCAAATGCTTCTGCCACACCTTGATGAAATCCTTGGAATTTTTTCACAGAATATGTAGCAGCCAACGTCTCTGAACATCTGGAAAATCTCAGGGTGAGATTCCAGATAAGTTATGTCACTTAGCTCCTTCCTAAGAAAATTTCCTCCTTTCTTCATCTGCAATAATGGTTGTCAATACTTGCACTACAACAAAATCAGATGTGGGAAGATATAGTGGCACTGATAGGGAACAAATTGAAGTTTGGGCGAAGGAAAATGCGTGGTATGAGGGAAAAAGGTTTGAATGAAGACCCTTGATAAAGAATGAAAATCCAATCATAGTGATGATTGTATCATTCGATCAAGATGAAAAAACCATGTGATGGATTGGGTAAAAAAAAAATTATGTGAGCTTATGGTGATTGGATCCACTAGATTAGGGTTAAACAGATATCATTAAATAATCATAACAGACAAACAATCACTTGCCCAGATAGTATTATGATTTGATTTCAGTTGATTTCGGTAGCACTTGAGATGATGATGTTGTGTACTGATGGTGGTTTGAAAGTTCGATGGGACGGTCTAACCGTTAACTGACTCTGTGCTTTCGATAGCTTAAAACGCCTCACACATACCGTTTTAGCTACCAAAAGAGACAATTTTTGGTAGCTTAGATGTAATGTCCCCCACCTCTTAGAGAGTTGATGTGGAGACTCAGTGGCCTAGGAACCCCCACTAGGTCATAGTCTTACATTGAAGGGGGAAGTCAAGGAGGCTAAAGTTATATTTTTAAGTTGACTTAAGAAAGGAAAAGGGATTAAGGGTAAAAAATAACTCAATAGAAGAATAGAATATTAACCCTGGGAGTTAACCTAACTCAATAGAGAATTAGAAGGAAAAAGTATAAGTAAGAGGTTGGGGCGCACCTATTAGGCATTATGGTTTTGGATTAGCATTTTCTATTTCTCTTGAGCATTCAGTTTGGGGGTTTTGTTGTACAAACCCTTGTGAGCAACTCAGTGGTGAAATATCCACTCACCTTGTTCCATAGCTTGGTCTTGGGGATGAAAGACTCCTCCACACCATTCTAGTCTCAGCCCATCTCCATATAGCACTTTAGAAGGTAGCAAGCCATACTGTTCTTGTGTTTCTAGCAAGGGCACAACATCATCTAGAGGGAGGTTCGATCTAGCTTATCCTAAGGGCCTGGGGCCATTCCGACAGTTGGGTTTTGTTTGCAGGGGCAGGACCATTAGTTTGAGGGATTTTCTGGAGGGTTATCATCATTCTACATTTGTCTGTAGATTGGGACATTTTGGAGCCATAGGGGACATCTTGTGATTCAGTAAAACTCAGATCTAGTTAGATCTGCTTGAGATCTAAGTCTGAAACTTCTCCCATGGGATTCTCATAGCCTGATCTATATTCTTGGAGAGATTTAGAGCATTTGGAGGCCTCCTTCATCAGGGCCGAACCAACTAGGGTTTCAGTCATCCAGTGGGGCACACCATTCAGTGGAGGAATTCAGATCTACAGGATTTGAGAGTGGATTTGGGAATTTGGACATCTGGGTTGTCCTTACAGTTGCCTGATCTTTCATTTGGCATATTTATCAGGATGATTGGACACTTTTGGTAGCAGGGACAAATTATTGACGGTTTCAACATTCTAGTAGGGTGTGGCACTTTCTAGCTTGGAGGTTGAGGATTAGTACGGATTCGATCTACTTGATTCAGTCTTCATTGTATATCCAACCTTTGGAGGCTTATTTTGTATTGTCGGGAGCATTTTGTAGAAGCTCATATCTATTGCTTGTACGACCATCTGAGGTTTATGCCAGATCGACCATCTATTGTATTGATCTTACATTTCTCATAATAAAAAGGTCATATCTTTGCTTGTGCTTCTACATCTTGAATATATTGTGATCTTCATGTGTTGATGAATCTTGTATGCACTTAATAACTCAATAAATACCTGCACATAAATTGTTCAGTAGTAGTTAGTGATTCCAAGAAAGAATTTGGCTTAGGATCATTCCAGTGGTATCAGAGCTTCGAGTCTCCAAACCTGTGGAAGGATCGCCGCATGCAAAGGTACAGTAATAACTTTATGGGTTGGAAGAAGAAACCCAACAGTGAAACAGAGGTCGAGATGGAAGGATCTGAAGATGACCATGAAGCTGTAGACTTGAATCTCGTAGCAGCGGAATTTAACAAGTTCCAGCAATCTGTCAACCGCACTGAAAGCACCTTGGTCCGATATTTGGATGAATACCATGAAACCAACAGGAAGGGACAGGTTGAGCTTTCTGAAACATTGAAGAAAGTTGACGAGAACCTGTAGATAATGAACATGAACCAATCCAAGCTAAATACATTTCTAATGGAAATGGCACATAAGGGGAAAGACCCTGATACTTATGGGCATAATGAGGCTGGTGGATCTGGTGGGATCCATGAGGAGATCAGACATAATCCGGAGAAAGCTTCCAAATCCGAGGGGAATTTGGAAGGAGACACACTCTAGAGTCAAATGAGTAGTAGGATCAATTCGAGGAGATATATACCCACATTCATAGATGAACAACTTCGCTAACATATGAGTGGAAGATCCAACCTGAGACTGTATATGCCCACATTCACAGATGAGCTAGGGCAATAGGAATTGGTTGATTTTGTGGGACAATTGGAGAGGAGTACCAATGAATACTACAGTTTGGATATGAAGACCCAAAAAAAGATGTCACTAGACCAGTATTGTCAACTCAGGTTCAGAAATCAACCCAGGATGAACAACAGGGGCAACTTTGAGTTTGAACAAAGAGCGGGAAAAATAGAAATTCCATACTTTGATGGTACGACCAAGATAACAGCTCAATCTTGGGTACAAAAGTTGGATACTTACCTGCAACTCAAACCCATGAGGGAGATGGAGGCCATCAAATTCGCCACTATGTACCTAGATGGCAAGGTTCATGATTGTTGGTATCATGGACTCACCACACTCGACCAAAATCAGATTGTATCCTATATAGAGTTCACTCAGAGGCTCATTGATAGATTTGACCAAGGAGATCCTGAGCTACATTTACGGGAGATTACCAAACTCAAATAAACAGGTACAGTTGAAGTGTATATTGATGAATTTCAGAGATTGGTAGTTATGGTACAGGATATGTCCCCAACCAGGCTCATGATGCTTTTCACAGAAGGGTTGATGGAACCCTTGAAGGGTTGGGTAAAGGCCTTTAAACCCCACAACCTATAGGAGGCCATTTGGAAGGCGAGGGATTTGGGGCCAACTGCAAAGCCTAGATTCATTCCCAGACCACCTCTTAACAATGGAGGAAGCGATCAAAGAACTCCAATGAATCAGGGGGGATGTGACCCAAAGGGATTTGACAGGGGCCGTGGTAGGATAGATGACAACGCCAGAAGGGAAATGAGGAGAAAGCAACTCTGCTTCACTTGCAAAGAACCTTGGAATCCATCACATAAGTGCATGGGACGTGGCCAGGTTCATTATATAGAAGTTACCTCGGACAATGAAGAGGAGGAAGAGTATGGTCAGATACAAAACATTGAGGTTGAAACTACAGAGACAGGAGAAGAGGAGGTTCCAGAACTTGATTGTGCGATTGGAGAGAAGGATACCTTGGCATCTATCAGTGGGGTACCCAATTTCAACACCTTCAGGATGAGAGGGGTCTTGCAGGGACAAAGAGTCTTGGTTATGATTGATGGAGGAGCTTCCCACAATTTCACTGATGCGGAATTACTAAAGAGGAGGCACATACCTACAGTAGAGTTTGAAGGGTTCAAAGTAGAGGTAGCAGGCGAGAGTACTATGCCCTATGACAGATACATACCAGGTATCAAACTCACCTTAGGAAGGCATGAGTTAGTTTAGGATGTGTATGTGATGGATCTTCTTGATACCAACATCATCCTAGGGGTGCAGTGGCTCAGCACTTTAGGTCCCATCATCGCCAATTACAAGACCATGGAAATGTCCTTTGTAGAGGAAGGAGGATGAAATGTTGTGCTCAGAGGCATGACAGGTAACTCCGCAAGAGTGGTCACAACCAAGAGGATTTAATCCATCTTCAGAAGGGAAGAAATTGTATATGCAGCAGAATGTAAAGTCTCAACACAAGTGGATGAGAAGGGAAAGGTGCATTATACTCTGGAGATAAAAAAGATCCATGATAGGCACCACAAGGTGTTGGAGACGATTCCTCCAGGTGTACCCTAAGACAAGGGGTTAGACCACATCATTGAGCTAGAAGCAGGGGCTAAAAAAGTTATCACTACACCATATAGGCATCCCAAGAAGTATAAAGACATGATAGAGAAGGCCATCAAAGAGCTTCTAGACATGGGACACATCAGGCCAAGTTCAAGTCCGTTCGCTTCTTCAGTAGTATTGGTTAAGAAAAAGGATGGAACAATGAGAATGTGCATTGACTTCCGGGCTTTGAATAAAAATACGATCAAAAATAGGTACCCGATACTCAGGATTGATGAGTTGTTGGATGAGCTGCATGGAGCTATCTATTTCACAAAAATTGATCTCCATTCAGGCTACCATCAAATCAAGATGAGGGAGGAGGACATCTCAAAAATAACCTTTAGGTGTCACTATGACCATTATGAGTTTTTGGTAATGCCCTTTGGGTTAACCAATGCCCCAACCACATTCCAGTCTAGCATGAACCATGTGTTCAACAAACAACTGAGGAAACACTTGTTGGTATTCTTTGATGACTTACTCATTTACAACAAAACCTGGGAGGAAGACCTTCGACATGTGGACCAAATCCAGTCAATCATGGAAGAACAATCACTATATGCCAAGGAATCGAAGTGTGAGTTTGGGATGACAGAGGTACTCTACTTGGGACACATCATAGGGAAAAAGGAGTATAGGTACACCAGGAGAAAATAACAGCCATTAGGGAATGTCCTTCTCCGAAGACACTCACGGAAATGAGGGGATTCCTGGGCCTATGCACATACTACAGGAAATTTGTTAAAGGGTTATCTCAACTATGTGCACCCTTGACTGACCTGAACAAAAAGGAGTCCTTCAAATGGAGTGACAAGGCCCAAGCCAAGATGGAGAAAATGAAAGAAGTCATGAGTACCTGTCCAGTTCTAGCTCTCCCAAATTTCGAAATACCCTTCACCTTGGAGTGTGATGCATTGGGGGGAGGTATAGGGGCTGTGTTGATGCAGAATAGGCACCCCATTGCCTATGAAAGCTAAAAAATTAGGGGTCCTGAACTACTTTACAACATTTACAACAAAGAAATATTGGCTATCATGCATGCACTAGCCAAGTTCAGGCAATATTTGGTAGGTGCAAGGTTTCTGGTCAAATTAGACCATAACAGTCTTAAATATATACTGGAGAAGAAGGATTTGAATGAAAGACAACATAAATGGGTAAGAAAAATACAGGCCTATGACTTTGACATTGAATTTGTCAAGGGGAAGAACAACGCAGTAGCCGATGCATTATCCAGGAGGCCATCCATCTTTTCCATGTCTGGTATGCCAGTTGACTAGAAGGATCACTTAATAGTGGAATATGCAAAGGATCATTTCTCTTTTCAACTATTGGATGGACAAATATAGGATGACAACTTCAGGGTCATAAAATACCTCATCTATTACAAAGGTCGAATCTTCTTAGTTCCTAGATCAGTTCTCAAAGCTAAGGTCCTTCAGGCATGTCATAACTCACCAGTAGCAGGACATCAGGGTATCAGTAAGACGTACATGCAGGTGAGAGAGAGGTTTGCATGGAAAGGCCTCAAGGAGGATGTGATTAAGCATGTCAAAAAGGGCACCACATGCCAAGAAAACAAGGATGAGCACACGCACCCTACAGGACTGTTGCAACCCCTATCCATTCCAGAACACAAGTGGGAAAGTATATCCATGGATTTCATCACCGGTTTGCCTTGAGCACAGGGGAAGGATTGCATTTTCATGGTGGTAGACAGGTTGACGAAGTTTTCACACTTCTTTTCCATAGCCATAGACTTCAGCGCAACATAGGTGGCCGAATTATTTTTCAGAGAGGTGTTCAGACTATACGACATACCCAAGACCATTATTAGTGATAGGGACAACAGATTCATGAGTATCTTTTGGCAAGAGTTGTTCATATTAGTAGGTATGACATTGACTCCTAGTACCAGTTATCATCCTCAGACAGATGGTCAGACTGAAATAGTCAACAAATGGGTGGAAAGCTACCTCATAAATTACATAGCAGGGCAACATAAAGCATGGGTTAGATGGTTTCACTTGGGAGAATATTACTACAACACCACCCATCATGTATCCATAGGCATGACACCCTTTAGGGATTTATATAGATATGATCCCCTTTCCTTTGTGGAGATTGCCTTTGGGGACAGCAGGGAACCCATGGTGAAGGATTGGGTACAACAGAGCCAAGAAATTCTCTGGGAATTGAAGGATCATCTATAGAGGGCACAAAACCAGCAGAAGGTCCAAGCAGACAAACACAGAGTTGACCAGACTTTTGAGGTTGGCGATTTAGTCTACTTGAGGCTGCAACCATACAAGTAGGCTTCCATTAAAATAAGCGGAGTGGAGAAACTATAGCCACGTTTCTTTGGACCCTACAGAGTCAGCAGGAAGATAGGGGTTGTAGCTTACGAGTTGGAGCTTCCACAGGGTAGCAGAATTCACAACGTTTTTCATGTCTCATGCCTTAAGAAATCCCTCGGTCAACACATCATGCCTATTGATATATTACCCCCCATGGATGAGGAGGGATAGTTCATTTTGATTTTAGAGGAGGTACTAGAAGTCCAAGAGAAGAGGCTCAGAAACCGAAGCATCAAGGAGTACCTGATCAGTTGGAAGGATTTACCCATTGAGGATGCCACTTGGGAGCAGGAACATGTGGTAAGAGAAGCAGGTTTGGAATTGCTTGAGGACAAGCAATTTCAACCAGGGGAGACTGTAATGTCCCCCACCTCTTAGAAAGTTGATGTGGAGACTCAGTGGCCTGGGCACCCCCACTAGGTCATAGTCTTACACTAAAGGGGGAAGTCAAGGAGGATAAAGTTATATTTTTAAGTTGACTTAAGAAAGGAAAAGGGATTACAGGTAAAAGATAACTCAAAAGAAGAATAGAAGATTAACCCTGGGAGTTAACCTAACTCAACAGAGAATTAGAAGGAAAAAGTATAAGTAAGAGGTTGGGGTGCACCTATTAGGCATTCTGATTTTGGATTAGCATTTGCTATTGCTCCTGAGCATTCAGTTTGGGGGTTTTGTTGTACAAACCTTTGTGAGCAACTCAGTGGTGAAATATCCACTCACCTTGTTTCGCAACTTGGTATCAGGGATGAAAGACACCTCCACACCATTCTAGTCTTAGCCCATCTCCATCTAGCACTTCAAAACGTAGCAGGTCATACTGTTCTTGTGTTTCCAGCAAGGGCGCACGATCATCTAGAGGGAGGTTTGATCCATCTTATCCTGGGGGCCTGGGGACATTCTGACAGTTGGGTTTTGTTTGTAGGGGTAGGACCATCAGTTTGAGGGATTTTGTAGAGGGTTATCATCATTCTACATTTGTCTGTAGATTGGAACGTCTTGGAGCCATAGGGGACGTCTTGTGATTCAGTAAAACTCAGATATAGGGAGATCTACTTGAGATCTATGTATGAAACTTCTGCCACGGGATTCTCATAGCCTAATCTATATTATTGGAGAGTTTCAGAGCAATTGGAGGCCTCCTTCATCAAGGATGAACCAACTAGGGTTTCACTCATCTAGTGGGGCACACCATTCAATGGAGGAATTCAGATCTACAGGATTTCAGAGTGGATTTGGGAATTTGGACATCTGGGTTGTCCTTACAGTTGCTTGATCTATCATTTGGCATATTTCTCAGGATGATTGGACACTTTTGGTAGCAAGGCCGAATTATTGAGGGTTTCAACATTCTAGCAGGGCATGGCACTCTCCAGCTTGGAGGTTGAGCATTAGTAAGGCTCGGATCTACTTGATTCAGTCTTCATTTTATATCCAGCCTTTGGAGGCTTATTTTGTATTGTTGGGAGCATTTTGTAGCAGCTCGTATATATTGCTTGTACGACCATCTTTTTATGCCAGATCGGCCATCTACTGTATTGATCTTACATTGCTCATAATAAAAAGGTCATATCTTTGCTTGTGCTTCTACATATTGAATATATTGTGATCTTCATGTGTTGATGAATCTTGTATGCACTTCATAACTCAATAAATACCTGCACATCAATAGATCAATAGTAGTTAGTGATTCGAAGAAAGAATGTGTCTTGGTATCTTTCCTGTGGTATCAGAGCTTCGATCCTCCAAACCTGTGGAAGGATCAGTGCATGCAAAGTTATAGTGGTAACTTTATGAGTTGGAGGAAGAAACCCAGTAGTGAAACAAAGGCCAAGATGGAAGGATATGAAGATGACCATGAAGTTGTAGAATTGAATCTCATAGCAGAGAAATTTAACAAGTTCCAACAATCCGTCAAGTGCACGAAAAGCACCTTGGTCCAATATTTGGACGAATACCATGAAACCAACAGGAAGGGATAGGTTGATCTTTCTGAAACATTGAAGAAAGTTGAAGAGAACCTACAAATAATGAACATGAACCAATCCAAGCTAACTGCATTCCTAATGGAAATGGCACATAAGGGGAAAGACCCTGATACTTATGGGCATAAGGAGGATGGTGGATCCAGTGGGATCCATGAGGAGATCAGACACAATTCAGAGAAATCTTCTAGATACGAGGGGAGTTTGGAAGGAGACACACTCCAAGGTCAAATGGGTAGAAGGATCAATTCGAGGAGATATATACCCACATTCACAGATGAACAACTTGGCTAACATATGAGTGGCAGAGCCAACCTAAGACCGTATATGCCCATATTCACAGATGAGCTAGGGAAATAGGAATTGGTTGAAGATTTTGTGGGACAATTGGCGAGGAGTACCAATGAATACTACAGTTTGGATATGAAGATCCAAAAACAGATGTCCCTAGACTAGTATTGTCAGCTCAAGTTTAGAAATCAACCCAGGACGAACAACAGGGGCAGCTTTGAGTTTGAACGAAGTGCGGGAAAAATAGAAATTCCATACTTTCATGGTACGACCAAGATGACAGCTCAATATTGGGTACAAAAGTTGGATACTTACCTACAAATCAACCCCATGAGGGAGATGGAGGCCATCAAATTCGCCACTATGTACTTGGATGGCAAGGCTCATGATGGGTGGTATCATGAAATAACCACACTCATCCACAATCAGATTGTATCCTATATAGAGTTCACTCAGAGGATCATTGATAGATTTGATCAAGGAGATCCTGAGCTACATTTTTTGGATCTTACCCAACTCAAAAAAACAGGTACGGTTGAAGTGTATATTGATGAATTTCAGAGATTGGTAGTTATGGTATAGGATATGTCCCCAACCAGGATCATGATGCTTTACATAGAAGGGTTGATGGAACCCTTGAAGGGTTGGGTAAAGGCCTTTAAACCCCACAACCTACAAGAGGCCATTTGGAAGGTGAGGGATTTGGGGCCAGCTGCGAAGCCTAGATTCATACCCAGACCACCTCTTAAAAATGGAGGAAGGGATCAAAGACCTCCAATGAATCATGGGGGACATGACCCAAAGGGATTTGACAGGGGCCATGGTAGGATAGATGACAATGCCATAAGAGAACTGAGGAGAAAGGAACTCTACTTCACTTGCAAAGAACCTTGGAATCCATCACATAAGTGCATGGGACGTGGACAGGTTCACTATATAGAAGTTACCTCGGACAATGAAGAGGAGGAAGAGTATGGTCAGATACAAAACATTGAGGCCGAAACTACAGAGACAGGAGAAGAGGAGGTTCCAGAACTTGACTGTGTGGCTGGAGAGAAGGCTACCTTGGCATCTATCAGTGGGGTACCCAAGTTCAACACCTTCAGGATGAGAGGGGTCTTGTAGGGACAAAGAGTTTCAGTTCTGATTGATGGAGGAGCTTCCCACAATTTCATTGATGCAGCATTACTAAAGAGGAGGCACATACCTACAATAGATTTTGAAGGGTTCAAATTAAAGGTAGCAGGTGGGAGTATTATGCCCTGTAACAGATACATACCAGGTATGAAACTCACCTTAGGAAGGCATGAGTTAGTTCAGGATGTGTATGGGATGGATCTTCTCGATACCAACATCATCCTAGGGGTGCAGTGCTCATCACTTTAGGTCCCATCACCACCAATTACAAGACCATGGAAATGTCCTTTGTAGAGGAGGGAGGACGAGAGGTTGTGCTCAGAGGCATGACAGGTAGCTCCACCAGAGTGGTCACGACCAAGAGGATGGAAGCCATCTTCAGAAGGGAAGAAATTATATACGCAGCAGAATGTAAAGTCTCAACATGGGTGGAGGAGAAGGGAAAGGTGCATTATGCTCTGGAGATTAAAAAGATCCATGACAGGAACCACAAGGTGTTTGGGTTGATTCCTCCGGGTGTGCCCCCAGACAGGGGGTTCGACCACATCATTGAGCTAGAAGCAGGGGCTACACCAGTTATCACCACACCTTATAGGCATCCCAAGAAGTATAAGGACGAGATAGAGAAGGCCATCAAAGAGCTTCTAGACATGGGACACATCAAGCCAAGTTCAATCCCATTCGCTTCTTCAGTAGTCTTGGTTAAGAAAAAGGATGGAATGATGAGAATGTGCATTGAATTCCGGGCTTTGAATAAAAAGACAATAAAAAATAGGTACCCCATACCTAGGATTGATGAGTTGCTGGATGAGATGCATGGAGCTATCTATTTCACAAAAATTGATCTCCGTTCAAGCTACCATCAAATCAAGATGAGGGATGAGGACATTTCAAGAAAAGCCTTTAGGTGTCACTATGACCATTATGAGTTTTTGGTAATTCCCTTTGGGTTGACCAATGCCCCAGCCACATTCCAGTCCTACATGAACCATGTGTTCAACAAACATCTAAGGAAACACTTGTTGGTATTCTTTGATGACTTACTCATTTACAGCAAAACTGGGAAGGAACACCTTCGACATGTGGACCAAATCCTATCAATCATGGAAGAACAATCACTATATGCCAAGGAATCGAAGTGTGAGTTTGGGATTACAGAGGTACTCTACTTGGGACACATCATAGGGGAAAAAGGAGTATAGGTACACCAGGAGAAAATAACAGCCATTAGGGAATGGCCTACTCTAAAGACACTCATGGAACTGAGGAGATTCATGGGCCTATGCGCATACTACAAGAAATTTGTTAAAGGGTTCTCTCAATTATGCACACCCTTGACTGACCTGACCAAAATGGAGTCCTTCAAATGGAGTGACAAGGCCCAAGCCACGATGGAGAAAATGAAAGAAGTCATGAGTACCTGTCTAGTTGTAGCTCTCCTAGATTTCGACATACCCTTCACCTTGGAGTGTGATGCATTGGGGGAAGGTATAGGGGCTGTGTTGATGCAAAATAGTCACCCCAATTTTTAATGAAAGTCGAAAACTCAGGGGTCCTGAACTACTTTACAACATTTACGATAAATAAATGTTGGCTATCATCCATGCACTAGCCAAGTTCAAGCAATATTTGGTAGGTGCAAGGTTTGTGGTCAAATCAGACCATAGCAGTCTTAAATATCTACTGGAGCAGAAGGATTTGAATGAAAGACAATAGAAATGGGTAAGAAAAATATAGGCCTATGACTTTGACATTGAATTTGTCAAGGGGAACAACAACACAACAGTTGATGCATTATCCAGGAGGCCATCCATTTTTTCCATGTTCGGTATGTCAGTTGACTGGAAGGATCACTTAATAGTGGAATATGCAAAGGATTAGTTCTCTTGTCAACTATTGGATGGACAAATACAGGACGACAAATTCAAGGTCATAAAGGACCTCATCTATTACAAAGCCCGAATCTTCTTAGTTCCTAGATCAGTTCTCAAAGCTAAGGTCCTTCATGCATGTCATAACTCACCAGTAGAAGGACATCAGGGAATAAATAAGATGTACAGGTAGGTGAGAGAGAGGTTTGCATGGAAAGGCCTCAAGGAGGATGTGATTAAGCATGTCAAAGAGTGCACCACATGCCAAGAAAACAAGGATGAGAAAATGCACCCTACAGGACTGTTGCAACCCCTACCCATTCCATAACACAAGTGGGAAAGTATATCCATGGATTTCATCACCAGTTTGCCTCGAGCATAGGGTAAGGATTGCATTTTCATGGTGGTAGACAGGTTGATGAAATTTTCACACTTATTTTCCATAGCCATAGACTTCAGTGTAGCACAGGTGGCCGGATTATTTTTCAAAGAGGTGTTCAAACTACACAGCCTACCCAAGACCATTATCAGTGACAGGGACAACAGATTCATGAGTACGTTTTGGCAAGAGTTGTTCAGATTAGTAGGTACAACATTGACTCCTAGTACTAGTTATCTCCCTGAGAGAGACAATCAGACTGAAATAGTCAACAAATGGGTGGAAGGCTATCTCAAAAATTACATCGCAGGGCAACAGAAAGCATGGGTTAGATGGTTGCACTTGGGAGAATATTGCTACAACACCACCCATCATGTATCCATAGGCATGAAACCCTTCATGGGTTTATATAGCTATGATCCCCTTTCCTTTGTGGAGATTGCCTTTGGGGATAGTAGGGAACCCATGGTGTAGGATTGGGTACAACAGAACCAAGACATTCTTAGGGAATTGAAGGATCATCTACAGAGGGCACAAAACCAGCAAAAGGTCCAAGAAGACAAGCACAGAGTTCACTGGACTTTTGAGGTTGGCGATTTAGTCTACTTGAGGCTGCAACCATACAGACAGGCTTCCATTAAAAGAAGTGGAGTGGAGAAACTAAAACCATGTTTCTTTGGACCCTACAGAGTCAACAACAAGATAGGGGCTATAGCTTACGAGATGGAGCTTCCATAGGGTAGCATAATTCACAATGTTTTTCATGTCTCGTTCCTTAATAAATCCCTCAGTCAACACATCAGGCCTATTGAGATATTACCCCCCATGGATGAGGAGGGATAGTTGGTTTTGATTCTGGAGGAGGTACTAGAATTCCGAGAGATGAGGCTCAGAAACCGAAGCATCAAGGAGTACATTATCAGGTGGAAGGATTTACCCATTGATGATGCCTCTTGGGAGAAGGAACCTGTGGTAAGAGAAGCAGGTTTGGAATTGCATGAGGATAAGCAATTTCAACCAGGGGATACTGTAATTTCCCCCACCTCTTAGAGAGTTGATGCAGAGACTTAGTGGCCTGGGCACCCCCACTAGGTCATAATCTTACACTGAAGGGGGAAGAAAAGGAGGCTAAAGTTATATTTTTAGGTTGACTTAAGAAAGGAAAAGGGATTAAGGGTAAAAGATAACTCAACAAAAGAATAGAAGATTAACCCTGGGAATTAACCTAACTCAACAGAGACTTAGAAGTAAAAAGTATAAGTAAGAGGCTGGGTCACACCTATTAGGCATTCTGGTTTTGGATTAGCATTTGCTATTGCTCTTGAGCATTTAGTTTGGGGGTTTTACTGTACAAACCCTTGTGAGAAACTCAGTGGTGAAATATCCACTCACCTTGTTCCGCAGCTTGGTCTCGGAGATAAAAGACTCCTCCACACCATTCTAGTCTCATCCTATCTCCATCTATCACTTCAGAAGGTAGCAGGTTGTACTGTTCTTGTGTTTCCAGCAAGGGCGCACCATCATCTAGAGGGAGGTTCGATCCATCTTATCCTGAGGGCCTGGGGCCATTCCGACAGTTGGGTTTTGTTTGCAAGGGAAGGACCATCAGTTTGAGGGATTTTCTAGAGGGTTATCATCATTCTACATTTGTTTGTAGATTGGGACATCTTGGAGCCATAGGGGACGTCCTGTGATTCAGTAAAACTCAGATCTAGGGATATCTACTTGAGATATAAGTCCGAAACTTATCCCATGAGATTCTCATAGCCTGATCTATATTCTTGGATAGTTTCAGAGCATTTGGAGGCCTCCTTCATCAGGGCTGAACCAACTAGGGTTTCATTCATCAAGTGGGGTGCACTATTCAGTGGAGGAATTCAGATATATATGATTTGAGAGTGGATTTGGGAATTTGGACATCTAGGTTGTCCTTACAGTTGCCCGATCTATCATTTGGCATATTTCTCGGGATGATTGGACACTTTTTGTAGCAGGGCTGAATTATTGAGGGTTTCAACATTCTAGCAGGGTGTGGCACCTTCCATATTGGAGTTTGAGCATTAGTACGTCTCAGATCTACTTGATTCAGTCTTCATTGTATATCCAGCCTTTGGAGGCTCATTTTGTATTGTCGGGAGCATTTTGTATAAGCTCATATCTATTTCTTGTACGACCATCTGAGGTTTATGCCAGATCGGCCATCTATTGTATTGATCTTACATTGCTCATAATAAAAAAGTCAGATCTTTGCTTGTGCTACTACATCTTGAATATACTATGATCTTCATGTGTTGATGAATCTTGTATGCACTTCATAACTCAATAAATACCTGCACATCAATAGGATATCCTTGGTGAGGCTTCAACCACTTGAGATATCCTTGGGAAAGTTGAGGATTTGCCTCCTTCAGTTGAGGATCTTCCCTAGGATCATGGATGGACTAGGGATTCAATCTCAACTTCCTTTCAAGAATGAAAATATTCTTCCCCCATTCATCTCAATAGCTTAACAACTACCCAGAATAGGTAGCGCTCCCTCAAAAGGGACATCAGAGTGCTGTAGCGCTCCCTTGTAGGCTTTAGGGGGGTGCCAGTGCTCTCAAAATCTATAACACTCCCTCAAAAGGGCCAGGGGAGCGTTATAACGCTCCCTGACAGTGTAAGGGGGAGCGTCGATGCTCCAAGATAGTGTAAAAACTCAGTTTTTGAGGTGCTTTCAGATGGCAAAAGGTTTGCAAGCCTGCTGACTCATTTCTCCTCTTCCAAATCAAATGTTTGAGGTATTTCAAGTGTCCTTCTCATGTCGTTATAGGCGTGACATAAGCATCATGGCAGCATGATTTCTTTGACACTTGTGACACTTGTGAGAAATATGAGACACTTGCGACCTTGTGAGCAAAATGCGACACTTGCGACCTTTGTAATGATGACACTTGTGACACTATCAAAGTGAGTAATTTTGACGTGTAACATATTTCCCCCCAAAGTATGAAGTTAGAAGATAGGAACTGATAACTGAAATACTTTGTAGACTCTCAAGCAAGGGTATAGACTTGAAGAACCTGACAAAAGCTACACACAAACATCCAAAAAATATCATGACATATTTCAAAACCCAAGGCAGGCATACCTATGCTTGGGTGATCAAGACTTGCAAGATATGGCCGCCATAAAATACACTGCGGATCCATAATTGTATTGACAAGAAGGTATAGCCACCGAAGATACAATGTGGATCTATACTCTGATGACTCGGATTGCTCGTAGCCATGAAGAATACACAGTGGATCTACAGGATGACAAGACATAGCCACGACCAATACAAAGTGGATCTATGTGATAGTGTATGTGTTCTTTGTCCAATAGAAACTCCTTCACAGCCTGGGTAAAGCATATATCAAAGTGATCACTCAACCCAGGGTCTTCTTACCAATCCCAATATGGTATGAATCTGACCATGCGAATAGATGTCTTGACGTCGAACATGGCAGAAACCACTTGATTACTGGTCAATGGTGTGAACCGTTAACAAGTGCGAGGGAGATCACCATTAACGCCAATGATCCCCAAGGTACCCTAGTACATTTCAACAAATGCGAATAGATGAGCTGAGGTCGAACATCCATGGAATCATTCGATCAGGGTTCAATGATGTAAACCCACTGTCGAATGTGAGGAGGCCTGCAGGTCCCAAAGTACTAATTGGTTTCTAAGTCTGATTCTCGGATAATGTGTTCAAGTCGAAAGGAATAGACTCGTCGAGGGAGGGCCTTGATGTATCTCCCATCAACGACATGAAATGAACATAGATATGTAATTGGTAGATCAAATGGACATGGACTGACACAGGTGTTCAGGAAAGATATTTGGGATGGCTGACCCTCAAGACGGATACTTCCCTTGAACACTGAGGCACAAGAGCAAAACATGACGTGGACCAACACTTATGCAGTGGATGCGGTGACTTGCGTCGGGTGACCCAAAGGAGTGAAAGGAACTCAAAGGATTGGCTCAGTGCAAAGGTTTATCGGATTATGATATGTGAAAATGATAAAGTGTCGTGTTCAAGGGTGACTCTAATAAGTGTTGGATGATGTTCTCAAGAGACTGCTTGGCTTCCTCCTTTCAATTTTTCTCCCATCCAGATGGACGAGTACCTATTTTTGATTTAATGAGCTCGAGGAGGATAAAACATGCTCGATAAAACTCACCTTCGGTAAGTTCCTTTTCCTTTGTTTAACGAACCGGAAGAAGTAAGGGTTGGGTCCCATATGGGCCTGCCAATGTGTGCTTTAACGAGTCCAAAGATAGAAAACTCGAAGGTTTTTAGGGATTATAGAGTTTGGAAAAACACTTCAAAGAGAACTCTCTCAGTTCCTTTTTCGTACAGTAGTCCAACGAGACCGAAAAATGGTTAAACTATCACTCGAAAGATGCCCTTTCTGACCTTTTAACGAGTGTGAAAGGAAGCAAGGTCACTCGACAATCTTTTCATATTTAGAGAGTCTGAAAAGGGTTTAAAGGAGACTCCAGGGGGGTTCCTTTTTCGTGTGTTCGTGTATCCGTACAGGTCCGAAAAAGAGATAAAAGTTTACCCAGTTTCATTCTCATGTATTTACGAGCACGAGAAAGAACAAATACTAAGCTCGGTATGCCCCCATCTTGAAAGCTAGGGGATTGACTCCAAAATGATCATCAAAGGCTGGAGACATGCCCCCCAAGCTTCAATTCATTCACCAACTTTGAGGTTGTCACCAATTTCTGTGCTAGATGGAGGAAAAGGATACAGGTGGATGACATGAAGGTTCAAAAACGAGACCTAACGAAAGACTCGACTCGACATCTACGAGATCTGGCGAAAGACTTAAATTGAAGGAAGGGGTGATTGTTTCATTTTTTAACAAGCTTGACATAGGAAAAGAGCTATGCTTAGGGTTCCAGGTTCGATCCCCAGAATGTTGTTTCATTTTTTAATGATCTTGCTACAGAGAGGAAAACTATGCTCAAGGTCTCTATTTCATTTTTAAACGAGCTTTCCACAGAGAAGGGAAACTATGCTCGTGACCTCTGTTTCATTTTTTAATGAACTTGCCACAGAGAAGGGAAACTATGCTTGTGGTTTCTTTTTGATCATGGCTTCCAAGAGGATAATGCTCTGGAAGGATACCATGTCAAGGGACAAAACTCGGTCATGGCCTCCAGGAGATCTTCACTAGATGGAAGATAATCACTCGAGGGGGAACACATGTCGAGGGTCACGATAGGAGTAAGGAGATCAGGCTCCAATAACCTTGCCGAAGAGATTACCATGTCAACTACCGGGTCCAAATCATCGGAAGTTGAAATCATGGGAGACAATGCCACATAATTGACATGCAGCGGGGGTGATACTGTCTGCATATAAGAACCACTTAGGGAGGTAACCCAGTCGGGGCCGATGAATGAAAGTTGATCAATAGTCACAATTCTTCCATCGTGAGGGAAAGATATTACACAGAAAAGGGTGGATACAAGAGCTTTCATAGCATAGACATAATCCCGCCCAAGGAGTAAAGAGAAATCCAAGGGGTCTTGGACTACCATGACATCGATAAAGACAATTTTCCCTTCCAAAGTTATAGGAAACTGAGGAAGGATCCCTAAAGGTTGACTAGTTCTTTTGTTAAAAGCTAACAGATTCTGTGTAACCGGCTCAATATGAGGACAACCCAAAGCATGCCAAGCAACAGAGGACAAAATACTAATGGATGCACCTTCATCTATCAACATTTGAGGAACATCCTGAGCACAAACCTGTACTATAATATGGAAAGGAATGTGAGAGGGAAGATGAGGTATAGTTAGCACACCCCAATCAAAAAGGATGGCCTCATTACTTGGAGGGTGTTCCACAGGAGGAGGAGGAATGCCCCCAGGCATGGTAGAGTCTGTATTAATGAGAAAAACATGGGAAATATCGGGTTTACTCTCTAGAAGGAGAGTAGGATCAATCGATGATGGGATAGGATCGACCAATGGTGGACTTGGATCGACCACTTTAGCACTCTTCAGAGGAAGAGTGGGACTGACCGAGGAAGGGACTGGATCAGTCACTTTGACATTCCTCAATGGAGGAATGGGATCGACCGATGGCGAAATTGGGTCAACCACTTTGGCACTTTTCAGAGGAAGAGTGGGACTGACCAAGGAAGGGACTGGATCAGTCACTTTGGCACTCATCAAAGGAGGAGTGGGATCGATCGATTGCAGAACTGAATCGACCACTTGAGTTTCATTCTCCAAAGGAGTAATGGGGTCAATGGGTGGAAACAGATCGACCGCTTTGGTGTCACTCTCTGACAGGAGAGTGGGATTGACCGAGGATGAACATAGATCAACCACTTTGGTGTCACTCTTTTGATGAAGAGCGGGGCTGATTGATGACAGAACTAGATCAACTACTTGGGTTCGTGGTTCAATCAAGGAGGAAACTAGATTGACCACCTGATCAACCAGATGGACCAGGGATGGAACTAGATTGACCAGTCCATCAACCACTAATGGGTTGGAGGAAATCTTACGATAACCTTTTGGAAGTTGAAGTTTTTCCAAAATAGAAGAAGCCTCGTCCATGCGAAGACAAATGTGAGAGTAATGATTACCTTTACATAACATGCAAGGGAACTTGACAATTTTCTTCTTCTTACCAACCTGAACATCACTAGTTGATGGGGTATCATTGACATGACCGACAGAGGCCGATGACGTGGAGGACCACATTTCTAAGACCTGGGTAAGACCAAGACAGTCCCTCAGAAAGTGGTCACCCTTACAAAGGCTACAAGGGAATTTGGGTTTTGGCTCCTTCCTTTTAATCTTGTTGATCTCATCAACACTCCGAGTACCATTAACAGTAACTGGTTTCACAGAGCTAACATCTAATGTTGTTGGGGCCTTGGTCCTTTTCGGGCTCTTCTTCTTCTTCTCTTTCTGTTTCTTCTTCTTCTGATCAACCTGGCTACTTGGTTTAGAGCTTTCACTAGGTGAAGAAGGAGAAATGGAAGGAGACTTGATGGGCGAAGAAGGTGAAAATTCGACGTGAGGTTGATGTGTGGGTGGTGTATTGACATCCAAAGTATTAGGTGCAACTGAAACATTGGGAGGATTTGGGATCACC
>ML777883.1:1853178-1865742 GCA_009831015.1 Picea engelmannii
CAGTGTGGCAACATATGGAGGACCAAAATTTCCAAATGAAGGAAAAGTATAAGGTTCCCCAGAAGAAGGGGTTCCACCATTGGTACTCCCAGGATTTGATGCCATTAACACTGACTCGGCTTAAGGTCCACTAAGTAAAAGAAACAACATACGCTAATAGAATCTAAGAATCACAACCAAGCAAACAAGACCTTCTTTTGATGACCGTACTAGTTGGTGATGAAATCCAACGTCGTGTGATCAAGTCCAGAAGGGGTGGGGATAGGGTGGAACAGTTACAATGGCGACCTTCTTAACTGACTTACACCTTGGTGTAAGATTCCACGCAGTAATTGTGGATTTACCCTCCAAGGAGACCAAGTGAGTTTGACCAATGTCTGCTCCAGGTACAATGAGACTTCCCATCACCGTCACCTTGTGTAAGACCCTAAATATTATGGCCACTAAGGTTACCAATTCGCAGTCAGCCCCTAGGCGGGAACAGTCGACAGTCCGATCCGAACGTATGGGCAGGGTATCGAGCCCAAAATCAACTAAAAGGCTTCCATGTAGTAATTATGGATTTACCTCGAAGTGACCCCCATAATACGATCTGACCACCACAATCAGTTAAACCATGGAGGGTTAGTCCCCGTAGCTTACCCAAATGCGACCTCGTGCGTAACCCCTGTGTGAGAGGGGGATCCCAGGCAGACTTATACGATGATTGGATTTTACTCTCCCTAAATCAGGATGCTACTGTTTGTTTTGGAAACTTTGGAGAGTTATGCTCACAGCCTAATCCAAAGTATTAAGCCTATTCTACTGTTGGTGGAGGATCCTAGAAAAGAAAAAGTTCTAGATAAATTTTAATTAGCATTGATTTTTATAGTTGTTCTTTACGCAAATGGGTGCATGGAAGTGAAACAAATGGAATTATGACTCAGACCCAAAGAATGCATCAAATATGATAAGCAGACATTTCCTTTCGATGAACATCTATCTAAGGGATAGAGAAAGTTCTTTTCACTAACAAGCACAAATACTGAGTGTCCTCAAACAATTCTCAATCAAATCCTGATGTGATGCTAAAACTTTTTAGATGCCTTCTAATATGCATGATCAATCATGAAGATGTCTTTTATTGTTTTCATATGAATAATGATCAGTTCAACACAATGCCCATCTTGATAATTATCTTTTTGTATGAATGAAAATTAAACTAGCACAAGCAAAAGTCATACAAACAATACACCCTTTCATTGCAATCAAAACGAAAAGCGAAAGAAAAGAAACAATCAAAGAGAAATCAAACTTCACACCCAAAATAAAAAATTGAAGAACAATGATCTTGACTAAAATCAATATGAAGAGGTCTGTAGGCCTTTGATGACCTTCACCAGGGTTTTTTACTCAGTTAAACAGAGAGAAAGACAATGCATGAGTCTTGGACTCTAATCAATAGAAAAACTCAATAACAATAGTGAAGAAGGCTACAAAATCCAACTAGTAAGATGTTTATTCTTCAAGAAAAAGACAGATGTCAAGGCTGAAAGGGAAGAAACATTGGCTCACAAGGTTACTCAGCAGAGGAGACACAGAGGCAAAACCCAAAAAAAGAAATTATGGAAGGTTTTTTGGGCCAAATAGGGCTGGCACTCTGTTTCCAAAGGCAAGGAGAGTTATAGCACTCTGTGCAAGGCTATGGGGGAGCACTAGTGCTTTGTTAACACAAGGACAAGGGCGTCAGGTTCAAAAAATCCCAGAAATGTCAAAAAATCAAAAAATTTGCAATTCAATTTCGACAATTATGTTGAGTGTGATGGGGTAAGGAGCTAATCAACTCATGAAACCAATCAAAATAGGAGTGAACTAGGTCTGAAACAATCAAGGGGGTAGTACAAGGTCAATGAGGAGAAGAAAAAACAAGAAGTTTTGATTTCAGGCTTTCTTCCCAGTGGAGTCGCCAGTTTCTGTTGTAGGAAAATCTCCCTGCAGATAGGGAGATTGCCTCAAAGAGATTGACGCTAACTCTAAGACAGAAAATTCTTAACGTGGACACTGACTTCCTTTCAAATCTATCTAAACTAACACATGAGAAGGAAGGATGATAGGAGTACTTTTTTATCGACGTTTGTCCCTGCACGCTCTGAGTTGCGCTCCAATCCTTTGCTCCTCATTGAGTTCTGCATACAAAAAAGATACAACCACTTCCTACTCTATTGATATTAGCTTGAAAATAGATCTATCAATTAATGATAAGTTCATGTGACATTATACACAAACTAAAAAGAAACAGGCCAAGTGTGTCATATTGATGAGAATAACAACAACAATACTTACAATTGTAGATGCGAATGCGACAGCTTCGTCGAGTCCTATTCATCTAACCCTTTCCTGAAAGATCCACAACCTGGATAATAGCATCTTCATTGATCGCTCTCCTTTGGCTAACTGCGTGTTTTCTCCAAGATCATAAGTTTCATACTAGCAGTTCTTCCCTCCAATCATCTATGTTCCAGCACCACTTATGAGATCATAAGTTTGGTGTGATTCTCCTTTTTCCATTCCCCTTTCACCATTAGAAATCTTTCTTATATAGCCTTGGAGAGGCTTCAACCACTTGACATATCCTTGGGGAAGTTGAGGATTTGCCTCCTTTAGTTGAGGATCTGCCCTAAGATCATGGCTGGACTAGGGATTCGAGCTCAACTGCCTTCCAAGAATGAAAAGATGCTTCCCCCATTCATCTCAACAGATTAAAAACTACCTAGAATAGGTAGCGCTCCCTTAAAAGGGCCATCAGAGCACTGTAGCGCTCCCTTGTAGGCTTTAGGGGGGCGCTAGTGCTCTCAAAATATATAGCGCTCCCTCAAAAGGGCCAAGGGAACGCTATAATGCTCCCTGATAGTGTAAGGGGGAGCGCCGGTGCTCCGAGATAGTGTAAGGGGGAGCGCTCCCCTCCAAAAAATTAGTTTTTGAGGTGCTTTCAGATGGCAAAAGGTTTGCAAGATTGCTGACTCATTTCTCCTCTTCCAAATCAAATGTTTGAGGTGTTTCAAGTGTCTTTCTCATGTCGTTATAGGCACGACATATGCATCATGGCAGCATGCTTTCTTTGACACTTGCGACACTTGTGAGAAACATGCGACAGTTGCGACCTTGTGAGAAAAATGTGACACTTGCGACCTTTGTAATGACGACACTTGCGACACTATCAAAGTGAGTAATTTTGACGTGTAACAAAATACATTTCAAAACAAAAGGGAAATAATGAATTCATAGGAGTACTAAAATTCTAGGGGGTCTAAACACCCTTTTCTAGCTCAATATTGCAATAAGAATTCCAAACATCAATTTGGTGAACTATGGAATAGGTAGGGTGAAGTCATGGGGATTGAGGCTTCCATTAGGATTGAAAAGAATTCCTATAATTTTGCTAACTCTAGGGTCTATATTTTTGGTAGACACACACAATAGTTTAGTTGAAAGAGGATGTAATGTCCCATTTTAGGACATTATAATTTTACAAAGTGTTATGCCTACCAGAGTAGCCAGATAGGGGCGAGAGAGAGTTCGGGAGATATTGAGGAGTTTTATTGGGCTCGACTTGCATCGTTCATTGTCAGGATCCATTCCACACAACTTGTCTTTGGTTCCATTGCATTCCGATGATTTCCATAATTTTGAGTTATTATGGGTCATATCTTAATTAAATTCACTAAGAAGGTCATAATGGGCATATTACTTGGAGAAAACTTTTAGTGTAATAGCTCATTAGAATTGGGAAGAAGAGAACTACAGGATAAGATGATGAGAAGTGACTTTCACTGGCCAGAGAAGCCATAAGGATGGATAAATCACTTTTTAGAGGTAAAATGGTTAATTAATTAATTAATTAAGTGTTGGGCCCCAACAACTTCCCTTATATTTTTACAAAATTTAAAGGGCCCCTATTAAAATCTTGATAATTATAATGAGCTACAGAATCAACTTTTTCAAATAGTTCCATTCCTTGGCTTGCTTTGAGACAAACTTAAGACATTCACTTTAGTATGACCCATTTATTACAAAAATATATGTCAAAAGTTAAAAACGAGCATAAAAATCTCAATTTAAACAAAAACGTTAATTTTTTTTTATCAAATGTTTACTTTTGTTTAAATTATGATTATGTGTTTATTCTTTTGCTCATTAGCAAGTTTGACTATTTTGAATCATGTTTTCAATACTTCATCAAATAATATCTTGATTGGTTTCTTATTTTCATGAAATCATTTGGTGATATTAATTAATTAAATTTTTTTTTCATTTTTCATCTCATAATAATAATAATAAAAAAAAGAATTATCTATGATTTGTTTGATTTTATTCTCTTCTCCATTAACTTGAAGCTTCTAGAATTAAGATCATATTTGAAAGAAAAATATAAATAATGTTTGTTTATAAGTTATAGTTAGTTTAAATTCATTTTTTGATTTTTCTAGATTTTGTTTTATTCACAATTTTTAGGTTATTAATTTAGGTTTCTTTTTGTTTCACAGGTTTCTATTATCAAATATTTGATACGAATCTAATCGTGGATTGATTTTATTATCCAAATACGTTCAAGATGATTGATCCAAAAATAATTTTGTATTTCTACAAATAATTTTATGAGCAAGAATAGATAAAATTTGGAAAGGAGTCAAGATCCAACACACAATTTGGCTGGACTAATTGCAGCCAAACCGTGAGGAATTGGGAGAAACGGTTGAAAACCCAGAACCAAAATGGACCCGTTTACCTTCCTCTTAGCGATTTTCCCAAACAAATGCACGATTGGAGAGATATTGGGGTCTCTTTTAGAGGCAAATTTCAGGTGGCAGAAATTAAAAGTGACGCCCAGACTGTTCATTCATTTTATAAATATATGAGAAAGATCAGAGCCAAGGGGATTCAAGAATTGGAGAGGAGGATTTTAATCCTTTCTCTTTTTTATATTATTTCTTTTTTAAACTTTTTTATTTATTTTCAAATGGAGTAATGGATGGCTGGAAGATTTGGGAGAATGGGAGAGTATTTTTAAAGAAGAATATGGAATTCCAGGTTGCTTAATGGCTTTTGTCCTGTAAGTAAAACGGTTTTATTTTCATATAATATCTTAATATTCTTTCAATAATTTATTATGCATTGATTTAAATAGATTTAGTCTTTTTTATCAATACACGGTTAATTATTATTATTTATATATTAATTTTTCCAATCTTTAAGAGTTTATTATCCAAAACAATTCTTTCAGGACTATAATATGGGCATGTGATTTTGAGAAATAATATGGGAAAGTAATTCATCTTTGGCTTTAGACCTGTGTGATACTTATTCCATTTTATTCTTTCATTATTGTTATATTATGAAAATGTTATAACGGTTGATTTTAGCTTTAGCTTGTCAATCATATGGTGTTTTCATACTGTTAAATGTTATATGCTGCCCATAATTTCTTATTCCATTTTTTATGTGTGATCAATCAATCATTTGATTATTATGGAATTTATTTCTAATGTTAAATGATGGATAATATCAATACCCAGAATTCAGTTTTCTTTTGTTCTTAAATATTGATTATCTTAAGATCACACGATTTTTAATTAGTTGTCTTCCTGTTGTTATTAATTTACTCCAATATCAAATACTTCTTTGAATGTGTTCTGGAAGTGCTAGTATTTTTCTGTTATAGGTTTCCCTTAACAATAGTACATGCAGGAGCTCATACAACACAGAAAGATAAATACTAGTTTTGTTGATTAGCGACGGGTTATTATGTGTGTTATTTAGTTAAGTTGTTTATGAATGAAACAATGAATATATGGTTTAGCTTTGACTATCCACATATTCATGTTTCATTAAATTTTTTGCAAGATTCTTTAAATTTATAAAAGAAAAAAAATAAATATTTGTATGTGCTTTCTTTATCTGCTTCCTAGAAGCAATCATTTTTCCATTGATTTTCATAAGTTTCGATTAAAACTTGCACCTTGTAAATCATGTAAATAAATGGGACTTGTATATCTTCTGCTTAAATATAACTTCTACAATTACATTAGAGCATATGTACATATATATAGTGTTTAGTAATTAGTTAGTTATTTCTCTCTTTTATTTGTTTCTTTTAGGATTCTTAGATTGGCTAACAGAGCTATTAAACCCGTCAGAATGAGTTACACCAAACAACTTGGGTTATTTAGACAACCCCAGACTGGACTCGCTCTTCCAGTTGATGGACGGTCAATTTCGCCCATCAACAAATGGCGCTAGAAGGAGGGATGAGTAAATTTAATGATTAAATGTTTCACCCCTCAGCTTTTCATAATTCCATATTTATAAATCCTTCTTATGTATCATCTTATAATGCACTACAAGGCATGCTAACTATTTGGAGTCAATTTCCTCAAATTTTTAATGGCTTCTGCCCAAATCACTATGTCGGAACATGATTTTAATGTCTCACTACCAATTATTTCGAACAAGACAACTGATCTATTTTTAGAACTCACCTTTGATGGTGAAGGGAACACATCTGCAGTAGACCATATTTTTAATTGTTTTTATATGTGTTAGATCACCGATTCTAATGTTACATGCAGATTGTTCGCTCTCACTTTCCGAGGTTGGGTTAAGGTTTGGTTTGAATCTTTTTGTTCTAATTCTATTCATTCTTTGTCTGAGTTTGTATTTGAGTTTTTATCATATTTTAGCAACTATGATTATGATGAATTATGTGAAGAATTAAGTTGCTTAAGGAAATAAAATGGTGAATCATTCAATGATTTTGCAATTAGGTTCATTCATGTTGGTATTAGATTCCCTTTGAAAGAAATGCCGCTTATTAATGAATGTTTTGAATATCTCGTTTCTCTCTCAGACAGGCAAGATCAATTAATTTTTAACCAATCTGAATTGAGCACTAACACTCGATCTCAATATGGTTCAATTTTTCATGTTGATCTTGAATATTTTGAAGCACCACAATTTTTGTCGACTTCTTTCATTTTGGAAAATCATGAGCCACATAATGCAATTGTCACATCTAATCATTCTTTGCAAACAATGTCTCCTCTTGTTGAACAAGGAACCTTTACTTTAAAAGATCACAGTTGTCCCACTCTCATAGATTTTATAACAGTTTCTAAAGTAAAAGGGGCTGAGTGTGAAGTTGATAATCACGTGGACGATAAATCTTCCCCTAATTTAGTTGAACAGATCCATGATCAATCAGTGGGAGACAAAATCATTAGGCAGACTATTAATCAACCTTCTATCTCTAGTGATTTGCTCTCAAATTTTCCCTTACATAATGAACCAAATTGTCTCTTAGAAACTATCTCGTATTCTTTAAAAGAGAATACAATAGAGGTTGATCAGTTTATACAAGGAGAGGGAACAAAACCATATTCCAAAACGTATATACCTATCATTTCAAGAGATGTTTTTCATCTCCTCAATTCTTCTACATATTATTTCTTGTACCCTGATATTTTTTATCCTAATGTTGTACAATTGCATGTTCCATGTTGCCTTGGAGAGAATTCAACATTATATAATTAGGTACAAAGAGATTTCCAAATAGAAGATAAAGAGGAAAATAATTCTACCCATGAACATATCAATTCTTATTCTCATCAATTATCCATGGGTAAATCAAGAAATGATTTGAAAGAGTCTCAAATTGCATCTTCCATTGATTCATCTCAATTTGTGATTAAAGAAGAATSTAGATTTTTSCRTGATCAATTATTTRAGGTTGAAAAGTATAATCGGCCAAATATTACTAGTAATGATGTTTTATCGGTCGTTCCATCTAGTTCACCTCAAATAGTTAACCTTGAAATATCTAAGCTCAATGCAAAGTTTCAAGAAAATGAAACACTTACTTTCCGATCGAGAAACGTGATAAATTCTCGCCATCTTGGTCCGACCTTTTTAAAATATTCTTTCCTTGATAATATAATATTTTATTCTCACCAGGAATATTTCTCACATGTGAATTCTTTCAAACCATCCCATGTCAGCAATTGCATGTATCGTGATAGTATTGCAGAATGGCTGGAGGATTCATACAAAAATAATGTTCAAGGGAATGGTAAGATCATGTTTGCCTTGTTTTTAAATGATGATGATAAAGGTGAGTATGATATATTTTTGTCATTTTTTGATATACTACCATTCTTGTTACTAATATTTTATCTTGTTTCCATTGCAGGATTGGATTTACTTCAATGGCTACATTGGAAGCGTGACTTCACTTAGTATTTTTTATTTGTTTAGTAGTTAGAGTAGGTTTAGGAGTAGGTTTTCCTTTAGTTTTATTTATCAATATTTCTTTGTGTAATAATGCATTTATGAACACAAGCGGACACACCAAGAGAACCATAATATGAATGTTGTCAGGGAAGTCCACTTTAAATCTTTTTCTCTCTATTTTTCATTGAATATTTCTTTTCGAAAACGTAATATCACCATGAAAATTTTAAATGGAAAGTAAAGAGATAAGTAAGTTTAAACTATCAATTCAACCCTGACCCAAAGTGCCATGAGTAAGACTGCACTCATCTTAATAAGGATTTTTCTATTTTTAGTCTCTTTTATTTTTAATAATAATGCTTGGTCAAAGTAACATCTTATGCATCACTATCTTAAGAAAATAACTTGCTCGCACATGATATTTTATATGATTTAGTTCTTCCTTTATTTTACAGTGAGATGATAGTGAATACAAAAATGCAAGTTTATCTTTGGCCAAAATCATTTCCTAAAAAGTTTTTTTTTGTTGTTTTGATTTTGTGTACTTCTAATTTTGAATCCCATCAATAAAATTTGATTTGGTTTGTTGTGTGATTTTGTTTTCTTTGATTATTTTGAATAAGTTTTCTTCTTGTAACGATCTGTGTCGTTACGACAACCATTCTAGTAACAGGTGCAATTTTTTTTTTTTTTTTTTAAGGTGTGTGTGCGCGTGTAGAAGTAGCGACATACTGAACTGTATGATGCCACTCGACAAACAACAAGACTCAACCATGAAGTTCAGCACAAGAATACCGAAGGCCTCAATGAGAAACTACAACAAATACAACCATAGGCAGAGGTGCACAACGTAGACATTTAGCGACAAAAGTAAAACTGACTACCCACCCATCCTACCCTGCAAGGTTAGGACCTCCACGTCACATAATCAACGCTCAAGCCCAGGTTCCCATCGCTTTTAACCATTTAAGGTCTCAGGGCTGGCGACTGTTCTGAGGAGAATGGAGGTGTCTAAGTCCCACCTGACACAACAGAACAAGCAACCAACTGATCACAATCAGTACAACATAAGTAAGAAGAACAATTGTGCCCCTTACGGAAGGCGCGTGACAAGGACTCTGACAATGAACCCAAAATTCAATATTATTTAAATGAATCAACAACCATTATTTATTAACTCCACGTAGTTTTTGTACGTAAATATAGGTCATGGCGTCATATATGTTATTAACAAATCACAATACCATTGTCATGTATTACTGACCATCAATCATTTATATCACATATCCGGACCATGATCTTACCATTACAATAGCTCTTAAATGCTACAACCACCAAATTCTAATAACCTTTTCAAGATAAATCATTTAATTCCAACATGATGAGCTCTCATGCTATGTCATTATAATCATAAGTCTCAATGATAATGCCGATTACTATTATATTCACAAGTAACATCATAGTTGAAATAACACTATATCATCTCAAGTTAAAATGGACAACTATAAAATACTAGAAATTTAACATAACAATACTTGTAAGGGGCAACATTGGAAGGGACAACTCTCACCATTAATGATGAAATGATTCAAGATAATCATTAATTACAAGGTTAACATATATAAATAACATCGTATTATATGGGAGCATCAATTGGGAATATCAAATGCAGCCTAATCAAGATGGCAATCATAAAAGGTTAAAATTTAAAGGATAATAAAGAAAAGGCAATCTAAATTAATAAAATTTAATGAAAAACGTAAAAAGGGCATTATTGGATGTGGCATATATCAATTTTTAAATACAGTAATTAAATTAGCCGTTATTAAAGAGTCACGTTCCATTAACCTAATTTGCCAACGCGATTAGATAATAGGAAGATAATTAAAATGACCCTGTCAAATTCCTCACAAATAACCTCACATATATAATGACATCAGATTTTTAAATAATTATATGCCATTATAATTGAATGAAATTTTATATCAGCATCGACAAATTAAATGACCAAGTGTAAATATTCAATATAAATAAGAACATGGTACCAAAATCCTTGTTTTTAAAATGCCAATAATAAAATCCAGTGCATCTGAAACACGATATATAATAACGTAGTATTTATACCTATATTTGGGGTTGCTGGGTTTGATTAAAGGACATTGCACAATTATCCAATTAAACTGCAAAAAACCCTTCTTTTTAAAAGAAGAAATACAATTAATTAAATGATAAAATTGAGATTTTATATATTAGCTGTCACCCGAGTTAAATTTTCTTAGAAGGTAAACCAAGAGTGAGGTCGTAAGGCGTTTGATGGTCAGTTCAATGAATCCAATTGGAAGGCGTTGTGGCTGCGTTTTGCTTTTATCTTGAGTCGACGAGGTGGCGGAATGCCAGAACTAGACTATCCCTATTAGCATTGACCATAAATTATGTTAACCATCTATTACAGATGTCAATTATGGGAATAACAACATGAATATAGGAACCTTAATTAAGGACACCCGTATACGTCCTAATTAGATGGAGATCTATAATATTCAATTTAAAATGTTGATAATAAAGTAATAAAAATAACAATATTGGGAATGCCGCTATTAAAATTCCTATTGCCAAAAATTACGATAACCAGAATTAATGAGACAGTACATTATACACAGCGTTATAAAACTAGGTAATGTGAAATTGAAATTAACCATATACGTCAAGGGTAGAAAATATGGCAATCTATAATTAATAAGATTTCGACAGGATAGAAATCAAATATAGAAATTACTAATCCTGTCTATGTAGCAGTGGCACCATTACTTTAATTCAAAGATATTAACGTTCTAAAGGTTCTATTTAAAAGGGGCAAGACTACCGATTCTGATCTTGGGGTATCCCGTCAGTTACACCCAACTGGAAGGACGCATTAAAAGAGGAACACAGTCAATAGAAAATCCAGACAAAACGCAAAAACGCCCAAAACAGAAAGAACAATGCAGCTCAGTAAACATTTTTATACGCAGATCAAGACGATAAAACGCAGATCAACAGGATTCAATGCAGAATAAAAATATATTAAATTCACAACTCAACATGATAAATGCAGATCAACACAAGATCCAAACGCAGATTAAACAGTATTAAAATCGCAGCTCAATAAGCATGGAAAACACAGATTAAGGAACGACCATTGAAGGCTCTGAAACGTGGATTTAAGGAACGCCCAAGGTATCAATTAAACATAATCATTAAACGTCTAACACATAGGTTTAAGAAAACTCCCAATGCATCGGTAGAACGCCCAACAAACAATTGCAAAAACGCTCAAATATAGATGCCCAAACGCCCAAATACAGTGGTAGCAAAAACGCCAAAAATGACTGTTGCAACACGCCCAACACAGGGTGCCAAACGCCCCATACCACAGTATACAAAACGAATAAAGATGCTCATGGTGTAATTTAAAAATGCCCAAAAACAAAAAGAAAAGCGCAGCTCGTTAACACTTTTTAAAACGTAGTCCAAACCCCCAAAAGCATTGCGAGAAGATGATGAAATGACAGAAGATAAATTGCATGCCAGGTTACATTGATTTCCATAAGATAACAATTTGCCGCCTTTTTTTTTCCAGCAACCATTAACAAGATGAATCGCCAGAACAAATTGACACTAACCATTTCTAACAATTGCCAGAATTAAAATCATACCTTATCCACTCGCCCGCTTCGGAAGACGTCCCGAGCTCCGTGCCGCATCCCGCGCTCCTTGCCGCTCCTGCTCGCCGACCGCAAAAGGCTCACCGGTACCTCCCATCCAAAAGAGAGGGGTACTCTGCTTGCCCCGTCGTCCCCTGAGCCGTAAAGGGGCCACACAAGAACCAGAGATAACACTAGCTTCTCAGCTCTCCTCCACGGCTGAGCTACCACTCCAACACAGTTGAGATAGACCCAACTCCTCACAAGAAATCCGTCAAACCACAATTCGGCAGTGTAACGTTACGCTAACCATTCATCCCCTCTTCCTTCCTTTCCCTTTCTTTTATAGAAAAAATGAGACCCACCTACCTTCTTAATCATTAATTAATTATTTTTTAATGAAAAACCTCTAAACAATCTTCGTCGTCCAAGTGTCACTCATCCGTAGGGTTCTCCAATAATTAAATTCTTTAAAAACTAAATTCCCTCACTCCCCCAAAATCGCTCCTTAAATTACTCCTAGGGTTCCTAGATCCCCTCTCATGCTTTTAATCACTTTCCTAAAATGAAGTTTTTGAATTTTAGTAACTCCTTAAATGCAGATTCCTTTTTTCTTTTT
>ML777883.1:1905665-1922918 GCA_009831015.1 Picea engelmannii
CCTTTCCCTTTCTTAAGTCAACTTAAAAATATAACTTTTAACTTCTTGACTTTCCCCCCCTTCAGTGTGAGACTATGACCTAGTGGGGGTGCCCAGGCCACTAAGTCTCCTCCTCACCTCTCTAAGAGGTGGGGGACATTACATGTTTCGATAATGTTGAACAAGCTAGGAAGGTAGAATCTATTGATCGGGCTCTTATTGACAACCAAATTGGTTTTTCCTTTGAATCATTGTATTTTTAGTCTTCGAATAGTTTGGAAGATGATTCGTTTCTGGCTCAAGGTAAATACCCTCATTCTTGTAACCCATGCTCTAATCAACATTTAAAATCAGTCATAGAAGAACAATTAAGCAACAAAAATCTTCTTGAATGTTTTAGTACTCCTATGGAACTGATTAGAGAAGAAGTTACACAACTAGAAGAAGAAACTTTAAACCTTCATCCTCAAAATGCACTTTGTTCACAAGAGAGACTAGATGCTTGTCATACAAATTTTGAGTTATCTATCACACAAAAAGAAAATCCAGATGATCATATTATGTTGAGGAATTTGTCACCAAAACAGAGTAAGAGTTTTAAATAAAGTGAAGAGAATTGTCTTGAGAATACCATTGTTGAGTATCATAGTTCAAGAGATTCTTTTCATCTGCTTATTTCTCATTCCTTTTATTCTTTATATCCTGATCTATTTCTGGATTCTGGTGCACTTGACACCCTACCTACAACATACTACTATTTTCCACCACAATCATATCCTTTCGATATGCTAAATTTTGGTGAAATTAATTCCGAGCATAACATTGATAAAACCGGATTTGACTCTTGTTCACTTTCATCACTCATATGGGAAAAGGACATGTTACGAGATGATTTTACACAGTTTATGGTTGAAAAAGACAATGCATTATGTTTTATGGAGATCAAACATTCTTAGTTTCCTACTCGTTCTTTGCTTAGCTCAAATCTTAATGTTGATGCTTCACATTTTGAAATAATCAATCGCATTGAAGGAAACATTCAACCCAATGATCTAATTGATTGCACGAATTCTCCTATGACGAGTTTCCCATTGATATATTCATTTCATCAAAGTCATGGTTTGCATCCGCATTTTTGTGACAGGATCTTAGAGTGGCTTGAATATTCATATATGAAAAAATTTCATAATAAAGACAAAGTTGTGCTTGCTTTCTTTTTAGCTAAGAATCTTGGAAGTAGGCGTGACATATTTCTTTTAGATCCTCCATGTGAAGAAATTAATGAGTACTTAGAGAACTGTCAGAAGGATGGGGCGTTTCAGTCTTGGCTGATGGTTATTCCATTTCCTCATAATCCTTACGAGTTTTTCAAAACTACTTACACTCACCCATGCCATTATGACCCTTATCACTACAAGATTGCGCAATGGCTGGAGGATTCGTACAACAAGAATATTCGAGGAAATGGTAAGATCATGCTTACTTTGTTTCTAGATGTTGATTATGAAGGTAAGTGTGATATGTTTCTGTCATTTGTTGATATATTACCATTCTTTTTAATAATTCTTGATCTTGTTTTCATTGCAGGATTAGAGTTACTCCGATGGCTACATTGGAAACATGACTTCACGTAGTATTTTGGTTTATCTAATAGTTAGGGTAGGTTTAGGAATAGGTTTTCTTGTAGTTTTATTTCTCGCTATTTCTCTTTTTAATAATGCAGCCATGCACGCAAGTGGGTGCACCACGAGAACCATAATACGACTATTGTCAGGAAAGTCCCCTTGATCCTTTTTCCCTTTACTTCTAGTTGAACGTTTATTTTCAAAAACACAGTATCGTCACGAAGATCTTAAATGGAAAGTAAAGAGATAAATAAATCTAAATCAACCCTGACCCAAGATACCATGAGTAGGACTGTTTTCCCATCACTCAGGATTTTCCTACTTTCTTTCAGTTTCCCAAGGGATTTGTTGCATGAGGTTTTTAGATGCACCTTCTGTACATATTTGTTTTTTGTTTTTCTTGTTTGGATTTCTTTGCTTTCCAATTTTTTCTTCGCTGGTGTGTTTTGATTTATCCCTTATGCTTACTAGTTTTTGCTGGTGAAATACACATACCTGCATTATTGAACTGTTCAGACAAGGAAAATAGAAAATCCTTTCTCTGAAATAACCACTGAGAAATTGTGTAAACATCAATTATATACTTCTGGAATTTACATCTGTGTCAGCAAAGACTGTTGTTTGAAAGAAGTTAGTTGATTTCGATCTCTGAGTAAATCCTATCATGATCATCTATTATCTTTTTATGTTGTCCCTTTTCCGTAAAGGAATGACTCAAAACATGTCTCCATGTCATAGGAAGTGTTTTATAAATAAAACATATCTGGATCTAAATAAAGGACAGTTCTAAAAAAAATTAAAAAATTCTAATGAGGTCTAAAAAAATATGTTAAAATATCAAGATTTTCAGTGTCACCCCGCTCAGTTATATACATATGAGAAACAAAATAAAAATTATGAATAAGAGTTGTGGGAAGTGCTTGTAAACCCGCCGAGATACTGAAAAGGTTTGCTGGCAGCGGGTAAATGCATGCATGGCGCCAAGACAACTTCGTCGGGGTACTGAACAGGCTTGCTGGCAGCGAAGCAATGTCGGGTACATGAAAATTGGCAAAAAAAAAAAAGAGAAACCTCTTTAATGTCCTTTAGTCTGATCCAGAACTTCTTGGTAGGATACAGATGTCAGAGTGGGTTAAATGGAAACCCTGTCGAGGCTATGGATGCCTGCTGGCAGCAGAGGCTATGCCAACAGTATTGAAGATTTTATCTTTAATATCGTGACTTGCTGATCTTAAGACTGTTATTGGTTTTCATCTTTTAAAACACTGCTGGAAATTTTTTTTAATGATGATGTTAGTATGTTTTTCTGGTTGTTATTTTTGAGTTGAAATTTTCTTTGATGTCCTAATCTGAATTTGTTTCTTTTGACAAAGATAACTTCTTCTACCAGTCTGTCGCCATTGTTGGCAGCCAATTCACTTTTTCTATTATCCTATAAGCTTCCTACACCTGTGTCTTGCAAACATCAAGTTTTTTGGCGCATTTCTCAAATAGACGACATTTACATTTCTTGCGACATTTACACATTTGTCTTCGTTAAGTTTTCACGATTGTAAGCGTGAAAACTTCTCCTTTCGAAGTTGTTTTTCGATCCTTATCTGAAATGTCAATATCTTTTATGTCCTTACACCTATTGCGCTTACCTTTTATTGATCATTATACAACTGGCAAGGGTCTCTAATTGGTTCTCATACTTCGATTGATCGTATGACTTGATCTTATTGAGTTTGTAAGGTATTTAGCCTTTGGATTTGCACTTTATATGACTTGCCTGATCATTGATTCTATGAAAATGCATAAGGGTTATGATTAAGTTTTTTTATATATATGATATAATCCTTATGTTTATCTTTTCATAAATTTTGGCTTGTTGGCTATATGAATACCGTTTGGCACCTTGGTTAAACTTTTGATTATATACATTGGCGCATATTTGATTTTGGGTTTTGATTTATATGTCGGATTTTTTAAACATTATGGTATAACACTTGCGCACATTGGTATGCACATTGCATTTTATTGGTTGTACACATGACTTAATGGTTGAACTATTATTATGGAGTGAATAGTTATGAAAATTGGCGGTTGTACTTGGATAATCAATATTTTGCATGGCAGACTCCACCACCTTCGCATGCTCGCATTAATGCTTATCCCTTTTGCTCGTTCATTGATGTTGGCTCAGGTAACTCTGCTCCTATGTGTGTTGGTGATTCAAACCCTTCCCTTACCATGTGTTCATCTCCATGGCACTAGTCGTGCGAGTTGAACCCAATGGCAGTCAAGCCCTGTTGATGTTTGACAATGCCCGCCAAGATTTGGCAAACAGTGGATGGCTTACCTTCATGAAATGTTTTGAGGGTTTTAACCTTTGTGTAGCACAAAAGTTTGCCATGACCTTTGATGGTTGTCGAGCCAAGGTCGATGATATATAGTTAAAGATCGATGAACAATTTATCATCTTAGCCATAGGGTTACCTACTTCGGGACAACGCTGGTTTAAGAATTGCAAGGTCGAGGAAGTGCCGTGGACATTGTTGTTTCAATCGCGCAAAATCACCTCCTGTGATAGAGGTATGCCCGTAACTATGCTTAAACAACGATGACATGATTTATTAATGCTAATCAAGCAGTTTTGACCTTTGAAGGTCGATACGGGCTTGTGTTCCTCTACCACCTGCGTCTATTGATGATTTTTATAGGGTATCCTCTAAACATGTCGTTCTATTTTCATCCGAGCCTGTATAAAATGTCCAAAAAGTTTAAGAGGCACAAGGTTGACAACAACCTGTTTCACCATGGGCTTATTAAGCTCATTGTTGTTTATCATTTGAATTTTCTTGGTGATAGTTGGAAGGTTTTCATCGCCCGTAATGGCTTTGAAGACACCAACCCTATACAGGTTGATAAACCCGTGGTAATTGAAACCAATCCCGAACCGCCTGTACCCTTGCATCTTCTACTGCCTAAACCCTCGGCCAACCCTCCTATCAACTTACCCGACACTGTAACTAAGAGTGCAGAAGCCATTACAAAGCCTATGAGCAAAGAGCCCAAGGAAAAAATTGCTACAAATGCCAAAGGGAAAAGGAATGCCTGGCTCATTTCGAGAATGGCCAGAAATAAGCCGAAACCCTTTGCCGAGTCTAACCCTATAGTTCTGAGCCAGGATTCCGATTTTGATATTGAGCGTTTTCTGGCCAGCGAGTACCCCTACTCGCAAGGTTTATGTGTTGAACCCTCATATGATTTTGTATCAAACCTACCCCCCTGCCTAAAGGATGACCCTAACTACCCAAGCATTAAATTGCCTTGTGAAACCCTTGGTCATTTGTCCAAACCCTCGAAACCCACACAATCACCCTGTGACCAATGCAATTCATGGTTAGAATGATATTTTATTGATGTTCCTATAATCCAGTCAAAGATTCAATCATTGGAAGACCAGATTGCAGTCCTAACTAGTCAAAAGGCTAAGCTCCAAGTAGTGGATAAAAAACAAAAGACAGCCGGCTCCATCTTGTTCAAAAACGTGGAATCAGCCACGGTTGTTGTAAATTCCAAGCTGGCATAATCAAGCAGCCTCATCACTACACAGGTATGGTTTTGACATCGTTTTGTTTTGTAAATAATCTAATTTGATATAATGATTTGAATTCAGCTTTTAAATAGTTTGATCACTCATCTAAATGCCTCTATCATTTGGTGATCATCCTATACATGGCTTCGTTTTGATAAAAATAGAAGGAATTTCAATATATAATTTGCTCATAGATTTTTATTTGGATTGGAATGGTTATTCATTTGCTAAGTTTGTCTGAGTGAAACAACGAAAGTAATGGCGTGTTTTCAATTCAATTCGTTTTGTGCTCACTCCCAACAGGAAGTTTTTATGCTTAATTTAGAAAACGATTTTGCTCAGATTCGATTTCGTTATCATTGGTATGCTATGATTGGTAAATGTCTTCGGGAGGATACTTGTTACGATCTTGTTTCATGTGATGTTCTATATTTGATTGTTTCCAAGTTAAGGATAATGACTCTGTTTCCTTGATGAAAACAATACGCTCAAATAATATTCGCACCTGAATCGGGAAATGAATTCGAATCATAAAAACTATGTAAAAACCTTAGCCAATCGATTCATTCTTATTCTAATTTGGAAAGTTTGTCCTATGAGTCGAGTTCAGATTATAATTGATGTTATGTATTTTAGATTTGTGAAATGAATTGGTCAAACCCTATTATGATTCGTTTGATTGAAACAATTGTGATCAAAATTAATCGATCTTGTTTGATCGTTGTGCAAGGATCAACGATCGAAATCTATAAAAAAAATTGTTTGATTGATCCTGTGACGATTTTGGTTTTGTGTTAGTTATGTTTTGAATTCGTTCACAGCCTAAATCGCTTTCTATACAGTTATCGTGATAATCCTGTTCGATTCGATGATTTCTCCTGTTGATGAGACAAGTATAACGAAGTGTTTGCGATTTGTTTTGTTTTCAATTGAATATAAAAACAATCTCATAACAGAGGGATTCGATTTGTTGAGAAATGATTATGATGTTGTTACATATGATTTCATTTACCCGATTTATGACAATAATTGAAACAAAGTATTTCTATCTTTGTATTCAATTAAATGATATTAATCTTTTTGCTATATCATTATAGCTATGACGATTAGAAAATGATTTTGTTGGATTGGATCGTATCTCTTGTTTAACAATCACATACGATATCTTTGATTATCGGTTTCAATTGGATATGAAACAATCTTATTACTATTCGATTATGACTCTGTGGACCTAATTTTGTGGTAACAAAAGAACAAAGTATTCCTATCTCTGTGTTCAGTTGAATCATTTTTTATCCTGTTTAATATTGAATGATAAAATCATTTTAATCTCAATGATTCATTTTCAAATGGTTATTGGAAGATAATTGAATTTAATTCTTTTAAAAGATTTTGAATCGATTCTGATGTTGATTTTGTATCTCATTTAGACTAGCTACAGAATCGCATGATTCTGTAGCTAGTCTATAGAATTTAATTTTTCTCATTTTATTAATAAAAGAGTCTTCTAACTCGTCTGTTTTGGACCCTTTTCAGGTGAATTCGAATTGCATGGGATTTGATGGACAGTGTAGAGGATATTTAGATGCTTTAGTTTTATTTTAGTTTCCTAGTTTAGTTGAACTTGGGAATATCTTCCCAGATTATGTAAACAGTTTGATAACTTCCACAAGGAGGTTTTTGTAATGACCTTCCTCGTTACAGACAACAGCTCTGATAACAGGTGCAATTTTTTTTTGTGTGTGTGTGTGTTTAAGGTGTGTGTGTGCGTATAGAAGTAACAACATACTTGACTCTACATCGCCACTAGATGACCAACAAGACGCAACCATTACAAAACTAAATCTGACCACAATCAATTATAGCATACATAAGAAGAACAATTGCGCTCCTTACGGAAGGCGCGTGATAAGAGGACTCCGACAACTGAACCCAAATTCAACATTATTTACATGAACAACCACCCTAATATACTAACTGGGGTAATTTAAGGTACATGATTCCAGGTTATCGCACTACCCATGATATTAATCAATAATTAATAATTACAATATCACTGTCATGGAACATTAATTGTCTATCATTGTGTCACCATCCGGACCATGAATTTGCAATTATCATACCTCTTATATGCTACGTTATCTGCTACAACCGCTAATTTAATAATGACCTTACAAGATTAAATCATTCACTAAGGTCCAATAATAATGCACTAAAAAGATATCATACTTATAGGTGATATCGATTGGAAAACAACAACATACACCATAAATTAAATGACAATCTATATAATAATATTTAATGACAGAGTATAAGGCATTATTGGATGGGACATCTATCCATAGTTAAATTGACAACAATAAAATACAGTAATTAGTTAAAGGTGTCACTATTTGGAATAGCATCATGATTATAGGAATCTTCAATTGAATGCAATATACACCATGACTTAAAAAGGGCATTCTTGTAATATAAGAAAATTTAGAAGGACAATGACAAACTTCCGCTTTTCAATTGACAATAAATTAAGAGAATCATCAATTTAAGATGTCCATATAAGGAATTACCTCCTAACTACAGGTGTCATCAAGTAAATAACTACATAACTCGTAATTAAAAATGGCAGTCTATAAAATAACAAATTATAAAATGACCATAAATAAAAATCTCAGACCTTTGATTTTAACAACCTGGAAATGCCAATAATAAGACGAACAGTATTGAAAATTGCCAGAAATCTATAAAACGAATTTACCAGAATAAGACGGAGAGTATTGAAATTGCCAGTTATCTAAAAACGAATTTACCAGAAGAAGACTGACAGTATTGAAATCGCCAGATATCTATAAAACGAATTTATCAGGAGAAGACGAACAATATTGAATTTGTCAGTTATCTAAAAATGAATTTACATGAAGAAGACTGACAGTATTGAATCGCCAGATATCAAAAACGAATTTATCAGGAGAAGACGGACAGTATTGAATTTGTCAGTTATCTAAAAACGAATTTACCTGAAGAAGACTGACAATATTTAAATCGCCAGATATCTAAAAATGGATTTATCAGGAGAAGACAGGCAGTATTGAATTTGCCAGTTATCTAAAAATGAATTTACCTGAAGAAGACTGACGGTATTGAAATCGCCAGATATCTATAAAACGAATTTATCAGGAGAAGACGAACATTATTTAATTTGCCATATATCTATAATACGTATTTACCAGAATGAGACTGACAGTATTGCAAGAACCAGGTTGTCATGTTATCTTATCAGATCTAAGAAGCCATTTGTCCACTACAATGGAGTTTCCATTTGATATGAGATTTTCACTTTCATTTTGAACTCGCTAAGATCAGGGCTTAGATGTAACCATGTGCTTATTAGATATCCACATTCTCATTATGGTTGGGAGGTTTGTAACAACCCCGCTTACAAATTGACAATCATCATGGCCTAGCTTCTTAGGATTCCACTCACAACAGTCTTGTTGACCCCAGAGCGCTCTCCAAATCATGATCCCCTTATAGAAGAAAAGGTAAGCTTGAAAGTGGCACCTTTCGAGCTATAGCACAGTGAGCACAATGACCCAGGGGCAAGGGAACTCTTCAAATCACCCTCCCCTAATAAAAACAAAAGCAGAAGTCCATCCTAAAGAGCAATGCTCCTAGACTATGGAGTGGGTATTTGATTGCATCTTCACATGTATGTCAAATAAGAAATTGATTTATAAGTGTCCGTGACAATTTATTCTCAATTTATTTTTTTCAAGAACGAATGCATCTTACTTCCTTGATGCATAGAAGAAAACAATCATACAATCTCACAATGTGGACCAACACAGAAACAAAAATCAGAATCATTCTGGATACAAACTCTATACAATTATGCATATACATGGGCAACAAACAAAATAACAAGATTGTGGATATATATACAACTGAACTAACTGAACCAGATCAAAAGAAATTGTGGGATGTACAAGTGAATCCAATCAACAGAAATTGAGGGTATTTATAAGTGAATCCAATCAAAAGAAATTGAGGGTATAAATAAGTGAATCCAATCAAAAGAATTTGTAGGCATGCACAACTGAATCCAATTTAAAAGATTGTGGGCATGCACAACTGAATCCAATCAGATAAATTGCAAGCATGCAAAACTGAATCCAATTAAAAGAGATTGTGGGTATACACAACTGCATCCAATCAAAATAAATTGTGGGTATATACAACTGAATCCCATCAAAAGAAACATGCATTTTGCCACCGACAAAATATGATGGTAGGCATATAATATAACACTGAACCCATATATCGATTCCACAAAGCCAAAGAAAATTGTTTTACAAAAACCATGATGAGAATAACAAGCACTCACAATATCCTCATCAATAAGATTAAATTGTCGAAAGTAAAAATGCATTATACTTCACCAGTTAAAAGCATACTGTTGCCTTTCGCTTTCCTCGGACGACGTCCCGCGCTCCGTGTCGCGTCCCGCTTGCTGACCGTAGATAGCTCACCGGTACCTCCCAGCCAAATGCTAGAGGTACTCTGCTTCCCCCTTAGCCCCCCGAGCCGCAAAGGGGCCACACAAGAACCAGAGATAGACTAGCATCTCAGCTCGCCTCCACGACGGAGCTACCACTCCAACCCAGTTGAGATAAACCCAACTCCTCACAAGAAATCCGTCAAGACACAATTCAACAACGTGATGTTATTCTCACTGTCCCCCTTCTTCCTTCCTTTCCCTTCCTTTTATAGAATTTTGAGACTGACCTAAATACTAAATCATTAATTAATTAAGTTTTAATTACAACCCTCTAAACGTTCTCCGCCATCCAAGTGTCACTCATCCCTATGGTTCTCCAAAATTAATTTATTTTAATATTTAAAAGACTCAATTACCTCACTTCCTCAAAATCACTTCTTAAATTACTCCTTAAGTTACTCCTTAATTGCTCCTTAATTTACTCCTTAATCACCCCTTAAGTTTCTTTAATTTTTATTATTTAATTCTCTCTTGTTATTTTTATTTTTGAACCCAAAAGATAAATGCAGTTTTTAATCTTTTCAATATATTTCTAAATTCCTAGCTTTTATAATCCCCCACTTTAATAAATTTTATTCCTTCTTTATCATTTAAAGGCCATGGGTTTCACTTAAATTAATTCCCTCATTAATTTACCCCCTTTACTTTTAAGAAGACTTTAATTAACACCTAGGAGGGTTTTAGTTTATGCCCTAGGTTTATTTTTGTAGAATCTTTTCTTAGGCCTTGTCAAATTTAACTTAGAACAGGGCGACAATTTAATTAGGGGAGTCATTTAAAGAATTTTATCAGGCTTTAAGATCTTAGGGTCATTTAAGTTGTCTCCTCATCATCATCCATGCGACGTGCCCTTCAGGACGCACTACGTGCTCCAAGGGTGCCACTCGCCTCGTTTGCTTCCATTGCATGACGTGCCCTTCAGGATGCACCACGTGCTCCAAGGGCGCCACTCGCTGACTTGCATTTCTTTGCGTGACGTGCCCTTCAGGATGCACCACGTGCTCCAAGGGTGCCACTCGCTGACTTGACGGATTGGTAGACTCTATAACCCCTTGAGTCAACACTCTGTCAGGTGAACTTGTGGGAGACTAAGGGCTCTAAGGAATAAGGCCCCCGCCTTATTGCGCGCCCCTTAGAATCATCGTGAGCGACTATCGCAGTCTGCCCTCACAGCATCGTGGATCCTCTCAAACTAGGTAATCGTTAACCTACAGTTCGAGCCACGGCGGGAGTGCTAATAGGCTGTGGCAGGGATGCTGTCACACCTCTCCCTCAATATCTCTGGAACTCGTGTGTGGCCCCTTTACTCCATATGTGAGTCTGGTCGGCAAGCTATCATCAGCCTGCATCATCAACCATCATGTCAGATCATGTCAACAACATATCATAAGATCAATAACATATCATCAAAACGAAACAATATCATCATAAATGAAACAACTCAAATAGCCCAATCCCTGACTCAATCCGGAGTCCAAGGGAGTTCCACCGATGCCTTTGCATCCTCAAGGTCTGAAACCCTACACACTCAATGAAACTGAGTTAGCAGCACCTGTCTACATCAATGTAGTAAAACATCCTGTCGTATAACTTAATGCATCATAATGAAGGAAAAAGTTTTATCATCATAAAATCCAGATCACTTGTGAGGAAGTTTCCTCAAAGAATAAGTTTGGTAAGTGCACCAGAGAGGGATGTTACATACACCCCCTCTTGGTCTAAACTTCATCCCGAAGTTTCTCAGTATAAATGCCGAAATAAATGTACCATAACATCATAAATACCACAGTATCATAAGCCTATCTATCAAACAAAAATGGAAACTGTTGGCGCATATCATATGCATCCTCCCAGGTCGCCGAGTGCGGACTATAATTGTCCCACTGGACCTTGACCTGATCTACCGTTCGATGTCGTAACTGTCGAACGTGATGATCTAAAATGAGGACTGGCTCATCCGTGAGTGCTCCCTCATCCGATACCTGCAAGGAACTCATGTCAATCACGTGTGTAGGATCACTAATATAATGTCTCAGAACAGATACATGAAAAACATCGTGCATACGCCTCAAAGAATCAGGCAAGGCTAGTCAATAGGCCACGGGCCCCTTTCTCTCCAAAATCTCGAAGGGTCCCATGAACCTAGGAGAGAGTTTAGCTCCCTTTCCAAACTTTATCGAACTCTCATGCAACTTAACCTGCAAGAAGACTCGATCGCCGACCTCGTAACTACGGTCGACTTGGTGTGCATCGGCATAACTCTTCTGTCGATCCTGCGCTTCCTTTATCCTTTGCCTTATGGTTTGCATCTACTCTTCCATTTCTTGGATCACTTCTGGTCCCACCAGGACCCTATCCTCAAGCCGATCCCAACTCAAGGGCATCCGACACAGTCGCCCATAAAGAAACTCAAAAGGCGCCATCTTAATGGTGCTCTGGTAACTGTTGTTATAAGCAAACTCTACTAGAGGTAAGAATTCCTCCCAACGCTTTTGTTGGTCCATCACGTACATGCGCAACATGTCTTCCAAGGTTTGGTTCGTACGTTCTGTCTGTCCGTTAGTCTCTGGGTGATACGCAGTGCTAAAATTGAGTTGGGTTCCCAAGGCCTCTTGGAAACTCGTCCAAAATCGTCCAGTAAACACCGATCCTCGATCGGATATAATCTTCTTAGGCACACCATGTAGCCTCACAATCTCATTGATGAAAACTCTCGCAATGTCAGGTGCCTGATACGTCGTACGCACTAGAATAAAGTGAGCACTCTTTGTCAGAGTGTCTACTACTACAAAAATCAAGTCGTGTCTCCTTGCCGTCAGTGGCAATCCAACAATAAAATCCATCGAAATGACTTCCCATTTCGATTCTGGAATGGCATGTGGTTGAAGTAATCCTGTCGTGTGTCTATGTTCATCTTTTACCTGCTGAAACTCGAGACATCTAGCCACAAAGTTGTCTATGTCGACCTTCATTCCTTTCCAAAAGAACAAGGGCTTAAGGTCTGCCCTCATTTTCGTAACTCCCGGGTGAGCCATGTAAACTGCTCTATGAGCCTCGCTCAGGATCAACATCCTCAAATCGTTGTTTGGCGGTGTGTAAATCTGACCTCTAAACCTCAATAACCCATCACTGTCAAAAGTAAATCCGTCATATCGTGGTACCATCATAGTGTTTTGTCCGAGAAAATCCTTGACTTCTTTGTACCAGTCATCGTCACACTGTAAAGTGAGAATCTTCTCACGTAGATTCGTTTAAAGTGGTATCACCGAAAATATGTGTGGCCTCCGACTCAAGGCATCTACCACTCGGTTCACTGTTCCCTTGATGTAAGTAATCTCGAAGTCGTACTCGCTAAGAAATTCTGACCAATGCCGTTGTCGAGCGTTCAGGTCGCTTTGCATAAAAATGTGTTGTAATCCACAATGATCAGTCCTTAATTCAAATTTTCGTCCAACCAGGTAGTGTCTCCATACCTTTAAGGCATATACGATGGCTAATAACTCCAAATCATGCATCGCGTAGTTTTCCTCATGTCTTCTTAGCTTCCTCGAAATGTAAGCAATCACTCATCCGTCCTGCATCAAGACTCCGCCTAAACCTTCCTTGGATGCGTCAGTGCATACCAAGAAGTCTGCGTCCATGTCAGGGACCTTTAGTATCGGTGTTGTCGTCAACAACTCTTTAAGACTCCTAAATGCTTCTGCGCATTTCTCTATCCAAACAAACTTCTTGTTTTTCTTCTGCAATTCTATGATCGGACCTGCTATCTTCGAAAATCCCTCGATAAACTGTCGATAGTATCCCGCTAAACCCATAAAACTACGCACTTTTGTGACATTCGTCGACGCCGGCCATTCCATAATAGCCTCAACCTTGGCTGGATCCATGGTGATACCTTCGTCGGAGATGACATGCCCTAGGTAGTGAATCCTCGATTGATAAAAAGAGAATTTGGACAGCTTCCCATATAATTTGTGCTCTCGCTAACACTGTAGTACCAAGCGCAAGTTCTCGTCATGCTCCTCCATCGTCCGAGAGTAGATCAAAATATCATCAATGAATACTTGGACGAACTTGTCCAAGTACTCGCGGAACACCCCGTTCATCAAACTCATGAATACCCCTGGGGCGTTTGTCAGCCCAAAAGGTAAAACAGTAAACTCATAATGTCCAAATCTCGTCTTAAAAGCAGTCTTAGGGACGTCATCCTCCTTGATTCGTAATTGGTGATACCCTGATCACAAATCGATCTTGGAGAACACCGTCGCACCCTTCATTTGATCGAACAGATCATCAATTCTTGGTAAGGGATACTAATTCTTAACCGTAGCCTTGTTTAGTTGACGATAGTCAATGCAAAGCCTCCATGATCCATCCTTTTTTTGAACGAAAATAACTGGTGCACCCCACGGTGACACACTAGGGTGTATCAATCCTAGGTCCAACAACTCCTTCAGTTGCATTTTTAACTCTTGCAACTACGGGGTCGACATTTGATAATGAGTTCTTGCTATCAGTTCAGTCCCCGGTTTCAGATCTATAGTAAACTCCAATTCTCTTTCTGGCGGCATCCCAGGCAACTCTTCTGGAAATACGTCCGCAAATTCCTTCACCACCGGAAGGCGTTCTAGACCTTCATCTACTCCTTTCTTGTTTAGCGCAAGGATTGCATAAAGCTTGCACCCCTTGCGCATACTCTTCCGTAACTGTAAGGAAGAGATGAACCTCAGAGATACTCCCTGGTTTCATCCTACAATTACCCGTTCATGTCCTTCATCGTCGACCAGGCTTAACCGTTTCGTCTTACAGTTGAGTATCGCCTCATGCGATTCCAACCAATCCATGCCGATCACGACATCATAATATCCTAAGATCGTGACGTACAAGTTGACCTTCGTGACAAACTCTCCTAGGTTAAGGGCACAACCCATAGCATTTCCTCCGACCTTCTGTTTGGCTCCTGAAGCCATCTCTACAAAGCTAAACTCATCCTGTTCGACTGCCTTTACCTTAATCCTTTTCAGTGCTGCAGCAGAAATAAAAATATCATTAGCACCTGGGTCTATCAAAATACTAAGGGTCTAGTCAGCAATAGTACCTGTCGTCTCGAGCACAGTCGACTGGTGCTCTGCCTGGTGGTTATTCACCACTGCATGAATCCAATGGGCATTGCCCATATCTCCCACTGTAGTGGGTCCGGCTGATCCGGACACCTTGGTCCTCTCCATAGGACAATCGCGCTGGTAGTGTGGCTCCCTACACGTCCAACACCCCTTCTTCGGCTCCGTAGTCCTGGTGCCCGAAGTAGAAGATGACTGTCCACCGGCCTGAAACCCTGGTCTATTCTGCTGAACAGGTCTAAACTGTTGCTGCTGCGGGCGACGCTGCTACTGCTGCTGTGGTCCTCAGTACGGTGTCCACTACTGAGGTGGCGATCGTCGTGGGGTAGTAAAAGCGGATCCCCTCTAGAAGCCATGATACCCCGGTGTGTGTCTCGCTGGCATCTGCTGCTGTGGTGTACCAGATGAACCCTGCCCTGTAGGTCCCACTGTAGTCCTGGACTGACGCCCACTGATAAGCTTCTCCTCTGCTATGAGGGCCTTTTGGACAACGTCGTGCAAGGTTTGAGGCATCAAAATCCTAACCTTTGCATGCAGGCTACCATTAAGGCCAAACATGAACCTGTTGACCTTGAGCTTCTCAGTGTTCAGATGCAGAGCATACCGGAGCAGCTCCATAAAACGTGCCTCGTACTCGGGCACCGTACAACCTCCCCGTCGTAAAGCATTGAACTCATTGAGTTGGCGCTCAATGAATTCCTCTGAGAGATACCTCTCCTGGAACTGTTCCTTGAACAGTTCCCATGAAATGTCTTTGACGGCCATGTTCAGCTGCGGTAGGAGCATCTTCCACCATAGAAGAGCGCTCCCCTTCAGTTGGAAGACTGCCATGCGTACCTTCATGTTGGAGGTATAATCGCGAAGTGCGAAGCACATCGCCATATTCTACAACCATGCTTTGGCGGCTGCGCCATCTGGGGCACCAAAGAACTCGGGAAATTTCACCTTCTCGAGTTCACGGTGAATGCTACCTGTAACTACCAGTGCGCGCGGCGAAACCTCAGCAGGTGTCAACGCCCTGGCCTCCTCTCTATCCATTCTGTTGATCAGCGCCTCGGACATGCGCTGGAAAGATCTCATCATCACCAAAACATCAGCAACTATGATCTGCTCCTGCCCAAGGACCTGTTGGCCTCCTTGGGGGTTAGACCCCTCCGGCATGGATGCTGCTGGAGGCGTCGCGCCTCCTCCCCTAGCACCCCGTCGTCTGCCTCTCTGGCATCCTCTAACCATGATTACCTTCACACAACAATTAACTCGATCAGCGACAGCATAATCAACAATAATCATGTCAACGAAACCTGTAGTGAATCCCAAGTCTCGGGTCGAACCAGCTCTGATACCATATGTAATGACCTTCCTCGTTACAGACAACAACTCTGATAACAGGTGAATTTTTTTTTTTTTTTTTTTTTGTGTGTGTGTTTAAGGTGTGTGTGTGCGTATAGAAGTAACAACATACTTGACTCTACATCGCCACTAGATGACCAACAAGACGCAACCATTACAAAAGTAAATCTGACCACAATCAATTACAGCATACATAAGAAGAACAATTGCGCTCCTTACGGAAGGCGCGTGATAAGAGGACTCCGACAACTGAACCCAAATTCAACATTATTTACATGAACAACCACCCTAATATACTAACTGGGGTAATTTAAGGTACGTGATTCCAGGTTATCGCACTACCCATGATATTAATCAATAATTAATAATTACAATATCATTGTCATGGAACATTAACTGTCTATCATTGTGTCACCATATGGACCATGAATTTGCAATTATCATACCTCTTATATGCTACATTATTTGCTACAACTGCTAATTTAATAATGACCTTACAAGATTAAATCATTCACTAAGGTCCAATAGTAATGCACTAAAAAGATATCATACTTATAGGTGATATCGATTGGAAAACAACAACATACACCATAAATTAAATGACAATCTATATAATAATATTTAATGACAGAGTATAAGGCATTATTGGATGGGACATCTATCCATAGTTAAATTGACAACAATAAAATAAAGCAATTAGTTAAAGGTGTCACTATTTGGAATAACATCATGATTATAGGAATCTTCAATTGAATGCAATATACACCATGATTTTAAAAGGGCATTCTTGTAATATAAGAAAATTTAGAAGGACAATGACAAACTTCCGCTTTTCAATTGACAATAAATTAAGAGAATCATCAATTTAAGATGTCCATATAAGGAATTACCCCCTAACTACAGGTGTCATCAAGTAAATAACTACATACCTCGTAATTAAAAATGGCAGTCTATAAAATAACAAATTATAAAATGACCATAAATAAAAATCTCAGACCTTTGATTTTAACAACCTGGAAATGCCAATAATAAGACGAACAGTAT
>ML777883.1:1929522-2006902 GCA_009831015.1 Picea engelmannii
CACTAAAAACAAATATAAAAAAATCAACATTTATGTACAGTATGAGATGAAACATATTACATACCTTAGTATCTATGTCATACAAGTGTTCGACAAATTATTCATAACCTTTAAGTTCACCAGCAACAATGTAGCGGAGAGAATATTTTCTCTTGATCTTTCATAAAGTCATTTATTTGTCTTTTCTAATAGAGGTTCATCATAAATACTAGCATTTTCCCCATCCTCATCCGGTTGTGAAAACAAATCTTGGATCATTTGATTTGTCTCATCATCTTCTTCCAATATGGGATCATTAACTTGATTTGTCCCATCATATTCTTCCATGAGATACTCATTTGCTTGGTCATGATGATGTTCCTCAACTTGTACAACATCATTTCTACTAATACTTGGTGCAATATTCTACGGAAAGTTAGAGGGCAACTCTAACTTTATAATTACAAACAATCATGCAAAATTAGTGTATACTATAACAAACATTCAAACAATATATATAAATATATATAATTTTATATAAAATTGACAAAATAAAAAAAGATAATAAATATATAGCTAATTACCATGGTACAATATTCATTCGATCCGCCATCAATGTGACCATATTTCCTACAATGTTTTGTAGATGTTGCTATTAAAATTCTTATGGGACGTCTGAGGAAACATTTTTACAAGGGCAATAACATCTACCATCACCCTTTTCACCCGCTTTACTTTTTTCCCCACCTCTAACAACATTCTGCGACATTTTTCTGCACAAAAATACCCTTTCGGAATCGTCGTTGTTATAGAAAGATTGTCGCAACATCTTCAAATCGTCAATTATTTATAGGCCAATTTTAGGTCACCGTCATCGTAATTGCGACAATAGTGACCTAAAAATATATATATATTTTACAACTATTTATTTTAGGTCATTTTCAACAGTAAAGTTTGACTAAATTTTTATGGTCAACTTTCTTCGCATAGGCGACGAAAAAAGTATGGTCGTTGCATATGTGACGAAAATTGACCATTATAGTTTAGTCAAATTGTAGGCATCGATATGGCAATGAACACGGGGTAGATTTAGAAAAAAAAAAATTCTCTTGCATGTTGCAACGAAAGAGTACTTTCGTCGCAAGTGGTCATCACAAATTTTTCAATATGTAGTAGTGTGAGGAGGGATTTTTTAAGAATATGGATTGTTGTGTGTATTTATTCTACCCAGTAAGTTTGACCAATGTTCTTCTCATTCATCATTGACCTAGCCATTTGCTGCACTGTTATGTTTTGACTCTCAACTACTCCATTTTGTTGTGGAGTTCCTGGGATTGTGTATTCTCTCTTGATCCCATGTTTATCACAGAATTCCTTGAAATCACTTGACATAAAATCTCCTCGTCTGTCTGATCTTACTGCCTTTAACATCTTGCTTGTTTGATTCTCAGTTAAAGTCTTAAATATTTTAAATTTCTCAAATTCTTTAGCTTTTTCTTTGAGAAAAGAAACCCAAGTAAGTCTTGAGTAATCATCAATGATCAACATAAAGTAGTTCTCCTTCCCTGTTCCTTCCTGTCTTGATGGTCCACATAAATCAATATGAACTAATTGGAGTGGTTTCTCTATTGAGGTAGAGATCTTGGATTTAAATTGTGTCCTGGTTAGATTTCTTACTAATAATAATGGTAGTATATCAAGCTCAAGTGTTACTAATAAGAATGGTAGTATATCAACAAATGATAGAAACATATCACACTTACCTTCATAATTATCATCTAGAAACAAAGTAAGCACGATCTTACCATTTCCTCGGACATTCTTGTTGTACGAATCCTCCAACCATTGTGCAATCTTGTCGTGATAAGGGTCATAATGGCATGGGTGAGTGTAAGTAGTTTTGAAAAACTTGTCAGGATTATGAGGAAATGGGATAACCATCAACCAAGGCTGAGATGCCCCATCCCCCTGACAGTTCTCTAAGTGTTTATTTATTTCTTCACATGGAGGATCTAAAAGAAATATGTCACACCTACTTCCAAGATACTTGGGTAAAAAGAAAGCAAGCACAACTTTGTATTTATTATGAAATTTTTTCATATATGAATATTCAAGCCACTCTAAGATCCTGTCAAAAAAATGGGGATGCAAACCATGACTTTGATGAAATGAATATATCAATGGAAATCTCATCATAGGAGGATTCATGCAATCAATCAGATCATTGGTTTGAATGTTTTCTTCGATGCGATTGATCATTTCAAAATGTGAAGTATAAACATTAAGATTCGAGCTAAGAAAAGAACGAGCATGAAGCTTAGAATGTTTGATCTCCATAAAATATAATGCATTGTCTTTTCAACAATAAACTGTGTAAAATCATCTTGCAACATGTCCTCTTCCCATGTGAGTGATTAAAGTGATAGGATTTTCAATTGGTTCTTCGTTCGAGATTGAACATGACTAAATGGAAGGGATGGAAGCATCATAGAAGAGATTTAATGCCAATGACATGTCATCAAGGTTAAATTTACAGAGGATATGATAGACTCTTGTCAGAAAGTCTTCTGAAGATGGATCGTCGTTGATTAGCGAAGTATGAAATTCTTCACATAATTGATCCAAATTATAAATTTCAAAAGCATCTAGAAACTCATCTACAAATTGAAACCAATCAAAAATGTGACATGCTGGAAAGGATTCAAACCAATGTTTGATCTGACCTCTAAAAGTAAAAGCGAACAGTCTGCATAGAACGCCTAAATCTGAGATGTCATGTTTGATGCATTTGCACCAAAACTTGTTAAGGTGGTCTTTAGCAGATGTATTGCCTTCACCATAAAAGGTGAGTTTGGACATGCATGAGACTGTCTCGTTGGGAACATCGGGTAATGACAAGTTGAAAGCATGTTCCAACACAGTGATTTGGGGAGCCATGGGGGAAATTGAATACATTTGAAATAAAGGCTGCTACAAGGCCATCTTGTCAGTCGACCCTCCTTCTAGCGCCATTTGTTGATGGGCGAAATGGTCCATCTGTAAATTGAGAGAGTGGAACCGATCCGGGGTTGTCTAATAACCCAAGCCGTTTGGAATGAACCACCTTGATGGGTTTAACGGTTCCGTTGACCACTCCAAGGTCTTAAAAAAAAACAAAGAGAAAACTAACCTAAACTAACTAATCTATCTAAAACAAACTAAAACTAAATACAAGAAACTAAACTAACTAAGAGACGAACTAATATACTAATCTAATTAAAACAAACTACTAAATAAACTAAAACTAATTATAAACTACTCTAACTATTCTATATACTAACTACTAATTACTATTACACTAACTCTAATAATTAACCATCTAACTACCAGTTATAATACAGCTTATTCACAATTATACAATATACACAGTTGGCGGATTTAAATAAAACCTGTAAAACTCATATGTTTTCTGTCCTAAGACAACCAGAGATATTTTTTTATTTTTATATTTTATGAATAAGAAATAAAACTTACTGAAATTAAATGATCTAATATATTTACTGGAATTAAACAATCTAATATATTAAACATATATATTTAACTAACAATACTAACAAATATGCTAATAGATAAATGACAGATTGACCTGGAAGCGCTCCTAATTTGTCCTGTGTATGATGACTTCGAAGCTGGTCGGAGGAAGTAAACTCGCACTGGTTAGTCCATAAGCTTCTCATAAATGATAGGTTGCGCTGCTCTTTGAGTTGTTTACGGGACAAACAAGACATAAAAAATCATAACAATTTTATGATTTATAAATCTATGCAATAAGGGAAACTTGTTATGCAAAAGCTTATACTTTATAATTCAACTTATGAAGAAGAGAAATCTGTCATTCAAAAACTGAATTAAGCAATTGCTATGTTCTTTAAATGCTTAGAAGAAACCAGATATGGATGACAATGATTAAATTATATCATTTGCACATGATTAAGATAGCTAAAGTAGTCATTAACTAGATACAAATTGATATACACAGCATCAAAAAAAATATTGATATGATGAGAAGCTAAAGCTATAACAAAACACCAAATTCTGCCTCAATCTGTATTAAAAATCCATATCCTTGTTCTCCCAAAAATGAGGATGTGCTTATTACAAAAATAATGAGTATATATAAGTCTTTCCACAGGGTAAAACCTCCTTGTGGATAATATCAAACTGTTTTACATAATTTGAAAAAATATCCCCAAAATCAACTAAACTAGGAAACTAAAATGCAAATGAAATATTTCAAATATCCCCTAATTGCTTATCAAATCCACTGCAATTTTGAATTCATCTGCAATAGACCAAAAATAACAAATTAGAAAGATATTTTATTAGCAAAACAATAAAAATCTGACTCTACAGACTTAGCTACAGAATCATCTGATTCTATAGCTAGTCTAAAATAGCATACAGGATCAGAATAGAAACCAAATCAAATCCTTTTAAAAGAATCAAATCCAATTTTCTTTCAATAAACATTAAAAATGAATCACTAATGATTCAAATGACTTTATCATTCAAATTAAACAAAATCAACAGTGATTCAATCGAAAACAGGGGTAAGAACATTATGTTTTTCTTTTACCATAAAATCAGGTGAAACAGTAACAAGACTGTTTCATATCAAATGAAATTAAAAGTGAGTCATATCATGTGTGATACGATCTAATCCAACACAATCATAATCCATTCATTATGGCTATAATAATGTAGCATAAGATTCATGTTGTTTTAATTAAATACAAAGATGGAAAGATTGTTACGATTATGGGTAAATAAAACATTCATAACAACATCAACCAAAATTTTCCATAGATTTCGATCGCTAAGCGTTGCACAGTCAATAGACAAGATCAAATAGTGATCATAACCATCATCAGATCGACAGAAGCTATAATCGTAAACTGGGCAACAATCGAAACAAATCGCAACTGAGTTGAATATAGAGTAATAGTGAATCCAATCTCGTTTTACAAATCAACTTGTAACTGAATATTCATTACAAATCCAATCGATAACAGGGTCGTTCTAACAGCAAACCAAAACAAATTAACCGGTTGGGTTTCACATAACCATTTTACGAATTGAATCCATTCACAATTTGGGTGAATTTGTACAGAATCATTTTTAAAAACAATCGAAACTATATTTGAATTGGTCGAAAGCCATATGGAAATAAAACCATAACAATTAACCATATCACAATTTTTACCAATCATAGCATATACATTATAAAGAAATCAAAACGAAATGTGATTGTGTTCATAATCGAATATGAGAAACAACTTGTGTCTATCAAACAACTTCAATCAACAGTAGAGCATTCATTTTGGCTAAATCAAACCAATCCAATCCATACTAGGATCAATCAAATCGAAGGAAATCCAATCAAAGCTAAACTGGGAAAATGAAATTCGATTTATCAAAACAAAACTATGTACATAATATGACAGAGGAAATCCACATTGTAATCAGAGTTATCCAAAACCGAATTCGAATTCATTATATAAACCTGGATTATTTACAAAAATGATTGATATCAAACATACATGTGTAACGATGAGATAGCCTGACAGGTGAGAGGGAGTTCTGAAGAACAGATCTGAGGAAATGCATATAGACTCAGAACTCATGTTCTAGCCACTAAAAAATTGACCTGTAAAACGAGAGCTAGATCTATGTATCCACTCAATATCTAAGGAAACCGCCTGAAATGAGGGTAAAGGGGCTAAAAAAGGTTCTGGGTTTTCAACGGTTTGAGATAATTCATATCCGGTTTCCCAGAATCGCTCACGCAAAAATGTGACTCTGGGGGAAATTACGAGGCAGACTTCTCTGGCAAAATGAAACCAAAACCGACTTTGAACACTATGGGGGTTGAATTCGCCCTTCGGGAGACAGGAGATAGCACACAGTGAGCCGGGCTAAGGGACAAGGGTTTTAACGGGGTATGCTCAGAGATCTTCCCAAAAATCAAGAGAGATAACTCAGTAAGGATGCAGGCATTAATGCAAAGTGTGCAGGGGTTGTAGAAGGCAGTAAATCCATGCATAACTATCATATCAGTTGTACAATTGACAGTTTACATAGTTGTTCTACCCATTAAACCATAGTTCAACCATTAAATTATGTGTACAACCAATCAAATGCAATGTACATATGAATACGTGCCAACACTATGCCATAGTATTCAAAACACTCAATGTATAAATCAAAACCAAAATCATTACGTGCCAATGTATTAATCAAAGTTTTAAACAATGGTGCCAACCGATACTCATAAAATTGACAAGCCAAGAGATATAAAAATATTAGCAATAAGGATTATATCATATATATAAAGAAAAATTAATCATAAACCTTATGCATTTCATAGAATCAAGGATCAGGAAAGTCATATAAAATGTGAATCCAAAGGCTCAATGCTTTAAAAACTCAATAAAATCAATCTATGCAATCAATATAAGAATGTCCAAATAGGCATAGTTCGAAAATCCTTTCAGCCACATAACGATAAACCAAAGATAGGTGCCATAGAAAATATCAATAAAAAGATGACGACAGTTCAGATAGTGATCGAAATGTGATCTCGAAAGGAGAAGTTTTCACTCTTACAGTCGTGAAAACTTAATGAAGACAAATGTGCAAAAGTCTCAGGAAATGAAAGTTTTGTCTATTTGAAAAATGCGATGAAAAACTTGATGTTCGCAAGACATAGGTGTAGGCAGCTTATAGGATCATAAAAAAAATGATTTGGCTGCCAATAATGGCGACACACTGGTAGAAGCATTTATCTCTGTAAAAGTAACAAATTCAGATTAGGACAACAAAGATAATTTCAACTCAAAAATAACAACCAGAAAATCGTACAAACATCATCATTAACCATGTTTTTCCAGCAGTGTTTTAAAAGATGAAAACCAATAACAGTTTTAAGATCAGTAAGTCACGATATTAAACATAAAATCTTCAATACTGTTGGCATAGCCACTGCTGCTAGCAGGCGTCCATAGCCTCGACAGGGTTGCTATTTAACCCACTCTGACATCTGTATCCTATCAAGAAGTTCTGAATCAGAATAAAGGACATTAAAGAGGTTTCTTTTTTTCCAATTTTCATATACCCGACATTGCTTCGCTACCAGTGGGCCTGTTCAGTACCCCGACGAAGTTGTCTTGGTGCCATGCATGCATTTACCCGCTGCCAGCAGACCTGTTCAACATCCCGACGAGTTTACAAGCACTTCCCACAGCTCTTATTAATATTTTTATTTTGTTTTCTTTTGTAAATATATAGCTGAGCGGGCTGACGCTGAGAATTCTGATATTTTAACATATTTTTTAGACCGCATCATAATTTTTTAACATTGTCCTTTATTCAGTTCCAGAGATGTTTTATAAAAACAACTTCCTATAACAGGGAGACATATTTTTTGAGTCATTCCTTTACAGAAATGGGACACCGTAAAAAGATAATAGATGATCATGACAAACTTTGCTCAGAGATTGAAATCAGTAAACTTCTTTCAAACAACAGAATTTTCCAACACAGATATCAGTTCAGCAACATATCATTGATGTTTGTACAAACTTTCATAAGTTATTTCAGCGAAGGAATTTTCTATCGTCTTTGTCTAAATAGCTCAGTGCACAGGTATGTGTATTTCCAAAAGCAAAAACTGGTAAGCATAAGGGAGAAATCCAAACACACCAGCAAAGAAAAAATTGGAAAGCAAGGAAATCCAAACAACAAAAACAAAAAACAAATATACACAGAAGGTGCATCTGAAAACCTCATGCGACAATCCCCTGGGGAACTGAAAGAAAGTAGGAAAATCCTGGATGATGGGAAAGCAGTCCTACTCATGGTACCTTGGGTCAGGGTTGATTTAGATTTATTTATCTCTTTACTTTCCATTTAATATTTTCATGACGATACTGCATTTTTGAAAATAAACGTTCAACTAGAAGTAAAGAGAAAAAGATCAAGGGGACTTCCTTGACAACAGTCGTATTATGGTTCTCATGGTGCGCCCACTTGCGTGCATGACTACATTATTGCAAAGAGAAATAGTGAGAAATCAAACTGAAAGAAAACCTATTCCTAAACCTACCCTAACTATTAAATAAATCAGGATACTATGTGAAGTCATGCTTCCAATGTAGCCATCAGAGTAACTCCAATCCTGCAATGAAAACAAGCTCTAGTGTTACTAATAAGAATGGTAGTATATCAACAAATGATAGAAACATATCACACTTACCTTCATAATTATCATCTAGAAACAAAGTAAGCATGATCTTACCATTTCCTCAGATAATCTTGTTGTACAAATCATCCAGCCATTGTGCAATCTCGTCGTGATAAGGGTCATAATGGCATGGGTGAGTGTAAGTAGTTTTGAAAAACTTGTCAGGATTATGAGGAAATGGGATAACCATCAAACAAGGATGAGATGCCCCATCCTCCTGACAGTTCTCTAAGTGTTCATTAATTTCTTCACATGGAGGATCTAAAAGAAATATGTCACGCCTACTTCCAAGATACTTGGGTAAAAAGAAAGAAAGCACAACTTTGTCTTTATTATGAAATTTTTTCATATATGAATATTCAAGCCACTCTAAGATCCTGTCAAAAAAATGGGGATGCAAACCATGACTTTGATGAAACAAATATATCAATGGAAAGCTCATCATAGGAGGATTCATGCAATCAATCAGATCATTGGTTTGAATGTTTTCTTCAATGCGATTGATCATTTCAAAATGTGAAGTATAAACATTAAGATTCGAGCTAAGCAAAGAACGAGTATGAAGCTTAGAATGTTTGATCTCCATAAAATATAATGCATTGTCTTTTTCAACAATAAACTGTGTAAAATCATCTCGCAACATGTCCTCTTCGCATGTGAGTGATGAAAGTGAACAAGCATCAAATCCAAGTTTATCAATGTTGGGCTCAGAATTAATTTCACCAAAATTTAGCATATCAAAAGGATATGATTGTGGTGGAAAAGAGTAGTGTGTTGTAGGTAAGATGTCAAGTCCACTAGAATCTAGGAATAGATCAGGATACAAAGAATAAAAGGAATAAAAAATAAGCAGATAAAAAGAATCTCTTGAACTATGATAATCAACAATGGTATTCTCAATACAATTCTCTTCACTTTCTTTAAAACCCTTACTCTGATTTGGTGACGAATTCCTCATCATAATATGATCATCTAGATTTTCCTTTTGAGTGATAGATAATTCAAAATTTATGTGACCAACATTTAGTCTTTCCTGTGAACAAAGTGCATTTTGAGGATGAAGGTTTAAAGTTTCTTCTTCTAGTTGCGTAACTTCTTCTCTAATCAGTTTCATGGGAGTACTAGAACATTCAAGAAGATTTTCGTTGCTTAAGTGTTCTTCAATGACTGATTTTAAATGTTGATTAGAGCATGAGTTGCAAGAATGAGGGTATTCACCTTGAGCCAAAAACAAATCATCTTCCATACTAGTCTTAGACTGAAAATACAATGATTCAAAGGAAAAACCAATTTGGTTGTCAATAAGAGCTTGATCAATAGATTCTACCTCCCTAGCTTGTTCAACATTATCGGAAGAATTTTCCTCTTCTTGCGAAGAAGATTGATCTAGCAGTTGAGTGATAGGATTTGCAATTGGTTCTTCATTCGTGATTGAACATGACTGAATGGATGGGATGGAAGCATCATAGAAGAGATTTAATGCCAATGACATGTCATCGAGGTTAAATTTACAGAGGATATGATAGACTCTTGTCATAAAGTCTTCTAAAGATGGATCGTCGTTGATTAGTGAAGTATGAAATTCTTCACATAATTGATCAAAATTATAAATTTCGAAAGCATCTAGAAACTCATCTACAAATTGAAACCAATAAAAAATGTGACATGCTGGAAAGGATTCAAACCAATGTTTGATCCGACCTCTAAAAGTAAAAGCAAACAATCTGCATCGAACTCCTAAATCTGAGATGTCATGTTTGATGCATTTCCACCAAAACTTGTTAAGGTGGTCTTTAGTAGATGTATTTCCTTCACCATCAAAGGTGAGTTTGGACAGGCATGAGACTGTCTCGTTGGGAACATCGGGTAATGAGAAGTTGAAAGCATGTTCCAACACAGTGATTTGGGGAGCCATGGGGGAAATTGAATACATTTGAAATAAAGGCTCCTACAAGGACATCGTGTCAGTCGACCCTCCTTCTAGCGCCATTTGTTGATGGGCGAAATGGTCCGTCTGTCAATTGAGAGAGTGGAACCGATCCAGGGTTGTCTAATAACCCAAGCCGTTTGGAATGAACCACCCTGACGGGTTTAACGACTCCATTGGCCGCTCCAAGGTCTTAAAAAAAAACCAAAGAGAAAACTAACCTAAACTAAATAATCTATCTAAAACAAACTAAAACTAAATACAAGAAAATAAACTAACTAAGAGATGAACTAATATACTAATCTAATTAAAACAAACTACTAAATAAACTAAAACTAATTATAAACTACTCTAACTATTCTATATACTAACTACTAATTACTATTACACTAACTCTAATAATTAACCATCTAACTACCAGTTATAATATAGCTTATTCACAATTATACAATACACACAGTTGGCAGATTTAAATAAAACCTGTAAAACTCATATGCTTTCTGTCCTAAGACAGCCAGAGATATTTTTTGATTTTTATATTTTATGAATAAGAAATAAAACTTACTGAAATTAAACGATCTAACATATTTACTGAAATTAAACAATCTAATATATTAAACATATATATCTAACTAACAATACTAACAAATATGCTAACAGATAAATGACAGATTGACCTGGAAGCGCTCCTAATTTGTCATGTGTATGATGACTTCGAAGCTGGTCGGAGGAAGTAAACTCGCACCGGTTAGTCCATGAGCTTCTCATAAACGATAGGCTGCGCTGCTCTTTGAGTTGTTTACAAGACAAACAAGACATAAAAAATCATAACAATTTTATGATTTATAAATCTCTGCAATAAGGGAAACCTGTTATGCAAAAACTTATACTTTATAATTCAACTTATGAAGAAGAGAAATCTGTCATTCACAAACTGAATTAAGCAATTGCTATGTTCTTTAAATGCTTAGAAGAAACTAGATTTGGATGACAATGATTAAATTATATCATTTGCACATGATTAAGATAACTAAAGTAGTCATTAACCAGATACAAATTGATATACATAACATGAAACAAAATATTGATATGATGAGAAGCTAAAGCTGTAACAAAACACCAAATTTTGCCTCAGTCTGTATTAAAACTCCATATCCTTGTTCTCCCAAAAATGAGGATCTTCTTATTACAAAAATAATGAGTATATATAAGTATTTCCACAGGGTAAAATCTCCCTGTGGATAATATCAAACTGTTTTACATAATCTGGGAAAATATCCCCAAAATCAACTAAACTAGGAAACTAAAATGCAAGTGAATTATTTCAAATATCCCCTAACTGCTTATCAAATCCACAGCAATTTCGAATTCATCTGCAATAGACCAAAAATAACAAATTATAAAGATATTTTATTAGCAAAACAATAAAAATCTGACTCTACAGACTTAGCTACAGAATCATCTGATTTTGTAGCTAGTCTAAAATAGCATACAGGATCAGAATAGAAATCAAATCAAATCTTTTTAAAAGAATCAAATCCAATTTTCTTTCAATAAACATTAAAAAAGAATCACTAATGATTCAAATGACTTTATCATTCAAATTAAACAAAATCAATAGTGATTCAATCGAAAACAGGGGTAAGAACACTCTGTTTTTCTTTTACCATAAAATCGGGTCAAACAGTAACAAGACTGTTTCATATCAAATGGAATTAAAAGTGAGTCATATCATGTTTGATATTATCTAATCCAACACAATCATAATCCATTTGTTATGGCTATAATAATGTAGCATAACATTCATGTTGTTTTAATTAAATACAAAGATGGAAAGACTGTTACGATTATGGATAAATAAAACATTCATAATAGCATCAACCAAAATTCTCCATAGATTTCGATCACTGAGCATTACACAGTCAACAGACAGCATCAAATAGTGATCACAACCATCATCAGATCGACAGAAGCTATAATCGTAAACTGGGCAACAATCGAAACAAATCGCGACTGAGTTGAATATAGAGTAATAGTGAATCCAATCTCGTTTTACAAATCAACTTGTAACTGAATATTCATTACAAATCCAATCGATAACAGGGTCGTTCTAATAGCAAACCAAAACAAATTAACCAACTGGGTTTCACATAACCGTTTTACGAATTGAATCCATTCACGATTTGGGTGAATTTGTACAGAATCATTTTTAAAAACAATCCAAATTGTATTCGAATTGGTCGAAAGCCATATGGACATAAAACCGTAACAGTTAACCATATCACAATTGTTACCAATCATAGCATATACATTATAACGAAATCAAAATGAAATGTGATTGTGTTTAGAATCGAATATGAGAAACAACTTGTGTCTATCAAATGACTTCAATCGACAGTAGAGCATTCATTTTGGCTAAATCAAACCAATACAATCCATACCACGATCAATCAAATCGAAGGAAATCCAATCAAAGATAAACTAGGAAAACGAAATTTGATTTATCAAAACAAAACTATGTACATAATGTGACAGAGCAAATCCACGTTGTAATCAAAGTTATCCAAAACCGAATTCGAAATCGTTATATAAACCTGGATTATTTACAAAAATGATTGATATCAAACATACCTGTGTAGCGACGAGATAGCTTGACAAGTGAGAGGGAGTTCTGAAGAACAGATCTGAGGAAATGCATACAGACTCAGAACGCATGTTCCAGCCACTGAAAAATTGACCTGTAAAACGAGAGATAGATCTATGTAGCCACTCAATTTCTGAGGAAACTGCCTGCGATGAGGGTAAAGGGGCTAAAAACGGTTCTGGGTTTTCAACAGTTTGAGCTAATTCAAATCCGTTTGCCCAGAATCGCTCACGCAAAAACATGAATCTGGGGGCAATTACGGGGCAGACTTCTCTAGCAAAATGAAACCAAAACCGACTCTGAACACTATGGGGGTTCAATTCGACCTTCGGGAGCTAGGAGATAGCACATAGTGATCTGGGCTAAGGGACAAGGGTTTGAATAGGGTATTCTCAGATATTTTCCCAAAAATCAAAAGAGATAACCCGGTAAGGATGAAGGCATTAATGCAAAGTGTGTGGGGGTGGTAGAAGGCAGTAAATCCATGCATAACTATCATATCAGCTGTACAATTAACAGTTTACATAGCTGTTCTACCCATTAAAGCATAGGTCAACCATTAACTTATGTGTACAACCAATCAAATTCAATGTACATACGAATACGCGCCAACACTATGCCATAGTATTCAAAACACTCAACGTATAAATCAAAGCCAAAATCATTACGCGCCAATGTATTAATCAAAAGTTTTAAACAATGGTTCCAATCGATACTCATAAAATTGACAAGCCAAGAGCTATAAAAAGATTAGCAATAAGGATAATATCATATATATAAAGAAAAATTAATCATAAACCTTATGCATTTCATAGAATCAAGGATCAGGCAAGTCATACAAAATGTGAATCCAAAGGCTCAATGCTTTAAAAACTCAATAAAATCAAGCTATGCAATCAATATAAGAATATCCAAATAGGCATAGTTTGAAAATCCTTTCATCCACATAACGATAAAACAAAGATAGGTGCCATAGAAAATATCAATAAAAAGATGATGATAGTTCAGATAGTGATCGAAATGTGACCTCGAAAGGAGAAGTTTTCACGCTTACAGTTGTGAAAACTTAATGAAGAAAAATGTGCAAAAGTCTCAAGAAATGAAAGTTTCATCTATTTGAAAAATGCGACGAAAAACTTGATGTTCACAAGACATAGGTGTAGGCATCTTATAGGATCATAAAAAAATTGATTTGGCTGCCAACAAGGTGTGAGCTCTCTTCACATTGGCCTCCTGTCACAAATAACCTCAGTCTACGTCCTTGTGTAAGTGAATGATTGCGGGCGCATCCAAGAGTGGTTTGGGATCAACCTCTTTTCTCCCCACAATCCACCTCTAGCTGCCACATACCCTTTCTCCAAAACCGTGGTTTCAATTGAGGCCCACTCACGAAAACTTAAGACCCAATAATGTTCTGACCCCACAATGTGATGGGACCGTCGATCTCATGATATTGATGGTGCTCCTTCGATCAATGACTCCAATCTATCTTTCTTTCCTTCCTTATTTCATATTTCCACATACAATCCTTAGTCTCAATGATTAGGTGACATGTGGCCCTCCAAACCAATGGACGAGATCGATTTCTCCTTTTGGGATTTGGGATTTTCGATTCTCAAACTCCACTTGCTCCCAGAGCATTTCACCTGGAGTCCACGATCCAACGACGCGTGTCATTTTTTGATCGATGGTCAAAATCCCTTCGGGTATTCAGGGTTAGACAATCTCAACTCTCAACTTTATTTCATCCTTCCTTTTATTTTTTCCAGAGCTGACAATCCACTAACACGTGTCCTCTTTAATCCAACGACTATCCTCCACTCTGGGACTTTAGCCTTCAGAAATCTCAAACCTTTCTCCTTCATTTTTTCCCATAGTAGTTTCACCTAGGGTTCATGATCTGTTGACACGTTCCCTCCTGCATGATCAATGATCATAAGTGACTTCATCATTCGGGACTTTGGGACTTAGGGAATCTTTTGGTGGTAAAACTCCCAGAGTGATGTCACTTACTTATGTCACTTGATGATGTGTCATGAGCCTAGTAGCTACAATGTGTCACTCAGATTTGTGATTTGCACGTACCTAAAGTGTCAAATCAACTTGAAACTTGTCATTGTTTGATTGTTCCATGTGTCCTTTCTTATGTAGTCTTTTTGACGTGGATCCTCATTCACTTTGGGACTTTTGGCGTTCAGGAGTTCGGGTATTTCGACTTTTCAAATCGCCAATTCTTCCAAAGTGAGAATCCCCGAACAATAAACTCCTCACAAATTTTAGACCAGAAATAAATATTGTTCGTCAATCATGTTCCTAGATCGACGGCTTGATATTTCTACGATTATCCTTTTCTAGCTTATCATGTCCTTCCAATTCAAACTGATCTGACGACTGTCATTTACTTCGGCTCTCTAGACTTCGGGTTTTTCGAGTCTCAAACTGAAAAAATCCTCAAAGCGATTTTCTCCGGAGTTGAGGATCGTGTGCCACTTGTTAGGCTTGACGATGGATAGTCCCTTCTTACTTCAGGACTTTGGGACTTTTACAAGTCCGCTCTCCTATGCTTATCAAAGGCTTAACCTTCCCGCATTTATCTCTGGATCCAATGACTATTGATCCTCGGTGCTCAAATCCAACAGATCATATTTGTACTTCTCCTCTGTGCTTCCTCTGGTCACTTTCACTCTTCCAAGCTTCTGATCTCTCTGACTTCAAAGTTTTTCTAAGTGTTCAAAGGTCTTGACGTTTGCTCCTCCTGTGAGTCCATTTCTTGGACCTCGTCTGCACTTTTGGACTGCGATCTCTTTTGAGATTTCTCGTCTTCTGCACTTTCGAGGTTTGGTTCGTTGTTGTTCTTGTCATCAATGAGAAGAATGTGCTTCCTATAAAACATGCCAACATCATCATGTATTTTGGAAATCTATGTGGTGTATAAGGAGGTTTCCCCCTCGAAGACGCTTATTATAAAAAATTCTCTCTTTTTCAAGGCGTTGAGTACTTATTCTAAGGTTTTTCTATGCTATGTTGGTATTTGGTTCCTAACATAATTGTATTATGGTTGAGTATGAGTGTGATTATTGTATTATGAGAGAGGAGATGGTGAGAGAAAGAAGAGGAAGTTACAACGGGCATGTTGTAGGTTGTATCCCTTTATTTTGATGGATAATAAAAGGAAGGACCTATAAATTTCTATGGTGGATGTAGTCCACATTGGGTGAACCACGTATATTTGTGTCTCTATTGTATTATGTATCTTTTTTGTTTTATTTCTAAATTTGTTTTATTTTATTTCTTTGTGATCTTGTTTTTCTAACAATTATGCTGCCCAATTGTAGAGGTTCTTGTTCCATCCATCATAGCTAGAAGTCAAAGACCTTATCCTGACGAAGAATCCAAGGGAGGAGTAAGGGGAAAGGATTCAAACAAGGATGCATCTTCATCAAGGTATGATATTGTATGTATTCTCTCTGTTTTAATCAATAGATCATTGGTATTCCTCTATATCATTTGTATTTAATTCATGAATGTTTAGATCTAATTATATTCAAATTAGATATAGAATTCTAATCCTAGGTAGGTAAGTAGAGAGGTATTGCTTGTCTTTTGTATTCAAGAAGAAATTCGTGGAGCTTGGAGCTGAAGTTTCAGGTCTGCAACATCTAGTATTTATGAAGGACAACATACGAATAGAGGTATGAAATATTCACCCCTCCTTAGGATAGTAATGAATCCATGTGTTTGAATCTAGAGCTAGGGAAAACATATGAATATAAGCCCTTTTGTGTATAGTGTTTTTAGGCTAATGCTACAAAGATCTTGTTGATCATTCATTGAGATCCTTGTGATACTTTTGTCCCATAAACGAACTAGCGACCATATTACTGGGGAAAAAATATTCTATAATTTGAGTCTCTCTGTCAATCCTTTCCTCTGTTGATTATGGTTTGATTTTGATTTTCTTCCTTTGATCATTCTAGAGCCTAGATAAAGTAGATTTGAGAGATACGATACAAATATAGAAGATCTGGAATGAATCCTTCTTTCTTAAAAAACAAAAAAATTCCATGTCCTCGCCTGTTGTAGTATAGGAATCCTACGAGGACCATCATCGGTTGATAGGCTTGTGTCCCATGAGGATATGTAAAAGCAACATATTTTCAAAGAAAAACCCTTAATTTTAAGGTTAGGTCTGCCCTGTGAAAAATAGGGTTTTGCAGTGACCTGCTCTAGTTCGATATTGTCTTTGTTTGAGTGTTTTTGGTCACATAAGGTGATTTTGAGTGTTGTTTGAATGCATTTTCGTGATTTTATTTCCATTTATTGGATAGGTTCTATTTATTTCTAAGAGTTTTAGTGAAATTGGGAAAAGAACCTAATAGATTTGAAGAGATATAGTTTTGTTTGTCATTGGTTGCATTGCTTGTCCTTATGTACCTATTTCCCATAGCTAGATCTTCCACTCTAGCAGAGTTTTGAGTGTGATCTTTGTGGAGACATTGGATTGGGATGATCCTCCCTCATTTCCAATTTCCTACAACCCACTTGCTTGTTGTTTCTTGTTGGTTTTCATTTTTCATTTTATTTCTTTCTTAGATCAAGAATATTTGTTGCATTACAATTGGAAAATAACCAAAAAATACAAAACAATTGTTTCATTATTGATTTCCTTTGAAGCACTAGTGAAGAGAATGCATTATGAGCATTGTTTGGTTTTAGATCTGAATTGATTGTTGGTTTCTTGGTGTGCATGAGGTCAGTTTTACAATTGAAAAGAGAAAATAAAGTTTATTCCCCTCCCATAGCTAGATTCCATCGAAGTGGAAAATTTGTATCATCATTCTTGAATTTCTTGGTTGGGTCAAGAGTCAAAACATCACCAAATTTTCATCTGCTACCCTTGGACTTAATCAAAAACCATAAAAATAAAGCGTAATCTAAAACCAATTAGACATTTTTATTTTTATAGTGAACCAACATTATCTAGGCTTAGGGCCTTGGATTAGGATTGAAATTAAACTCTCCAAGGACACAAAATGAAACTTAGGAATCATTAAAGAGTGTTAAATCCATTGTTTCAACCAGTGTGTCAGGAGCCTCCTCTAACATAATATTTAAGCATGAGGTCACATCGGGGAATGTAGGGGGATTAACCCTCTCTCCTTGTTTTGGTGTTTGCAATACCTCTTCAATTGCTACATATACAGGGGTTTCATTGGTTAATGCCTTTGGATCTTCAAGATTTGTTACCCTACCCTTACATGCGGTTGGACCTATGACTATTCAAATGACCATTGATTGTTATGTGGTAGCCTTAGTGACCTGTCCTAGGGAGCTACATAGGTGACTGTAGGTGAGACATTCCTGTAGTACCTGGGGAAGACATTCGTTCATGATATTAGTTCTCCCAGAGGGTGCATTCCTTAATAAAGGGTGCTTTGACCAGTTAGGGTTGTTTCACATATATCATTGTAACTCCTCCTTATTCCTTTTCTATCCAATCATGTGGGAACTTCATATCCCCCATAGGGTTGATTTTTGAAAGGCCCCTAAGCCAATTGGTTTTGTAGTACCCTGGTTTTGAGTCCCCATATTAAATAATGTATTTGTTTATTTGATGAAAGGCCAGAGAGCTAAAACAATTAAAAGAGGCTAGGGAGCCTAGGAAATGTAATGTTTTAATCATTATTAATAATAAAATACATCGTTGGATTCTAGACAGACAAGGAAAAGAGTTACAGGGGGATATGATTCCATGAGAGAGGGGGATTAAGGGGATAATTATTTTTATTATATTTAATTTACCTGTAATTTTTTTAAATGAGAGAAGTGGTTATATGAGCTTCTTTGGGAAGGCCATGTGGTTCTTTATTTCTAAGTAATTATATAAACCCATATTTTGGTTGTTTGGGGGGTTTACACTCTTCATTCTCTTCTCTCTCTCCATTCAATATTTCACCCATTCATCATTCATCATTCAATTGGATATTGAATTGGAAAATAAAAATGAATTGTTGGAGAGGAGTCATTTTTGGCTAGTCGGGGTGATTGTAGGTGTATTCCAGCCATGAATTAATGCCTGCATGTTTGATATGCATTGGCATGTGTTAATTTTTTATCAAAATTGTGAATCATGAGAATCCCATCATGGATATTCTTGACCAAATGCACTAGATCCCTGAAAGGAGGTGTATAACCTAAGGGACTGTGTGGCAGAGAAGGGGGTCCATTCTCTTGGGTTGTGCAGGCTAGAGAGAAGAGAGTTGGTGTAATTTGGATTGATGTGTGTTGAGAATCCTATGGTATATTTAGTGCTGATTGGTTTGGGAAGATGAGTGGAACCCTGGAACCCTCCTTATGGACCCATATCCCTAGCTCAGGCATGACATTGTTGTTGAGACTTGGAACAACAGTGTCTATGGTTGGGTGGAACGTCCTTGGTTTGTAGTCAGTTGGTGATTTGTTTCATCAAAGATAAGTTCTCTCTGTCATGGTTTCATTTACATATATATTTATTTTCTCTTGTTGGAACGTGGTTATAATACCCCAGGTTCAAGTTATTTCAACCAAAAAAACCCTTTCTACATCACCTATATGCAAGTGAAGTCTCACCCAAGGAGGCAAATAGGGATGCAGGAACCAAGTTTCTGCAGTAGTGAGGGAATGGGACATGATCATATTATTCATTATTACTTATCTATTCTGCACACATTATCCTACATTTGTTCTTCCTTGATTACTTAGCGAATTCAATTATATAGTACCATTATACTAACATTCTATTGTAACATTCATAACTACTACACATTGATAATATAGTGGAAAAATATAGTCTAACATGCATAAAGAGAATATTCATGATCAATCACATAAAATACAAGTAGACATAGTAATTAGCGTGTTTCACCCAACTTTGGGCTACATCCACAACGACTGGATTCTTTATTATTCTTTATGTAATCTTTTCAGGCTTGCACATTGAGCTTACAATAGATGTATCATGATAGTTTTCTCTTCATATTTCCTACACAATCTGCAATGTAAGCCTCTCTCTTTGTAACTTCTCCCTAACATTCAGACATAGACCCTTTCATTATTAGTATATTTTCTCATTCTCCACGTGAACCAACCTGAATAAAACAAAACCTAACAATACATAACCCCTATCTTTCCAACTCATTACAAAACCCTACTTTTCTTATCTCACAAACCCAATTACAACTCATCCTGACTTATGAAAACTCATGTTGACTCATTGTTCAGGCTTGCTTTCCCTACTTTTACGTCTGCATGCTAGTTTTTCACTCATGAATATTTTTCTTCCTAGTTTTGCGCATCCTTTTGCATTTGGCATGTCAAACTGCTATCTTTCATTTTTTCCTTCTTTATCTTATCTTTCTTTACTATCCTTTTTTATTCTCTTACTTTATTCTCTTCTAAGTATAATTGTATTGCACACTTCAATCCCATATGCACATTTACTGTGCAATTCGCTCCTACCTTGTTTTCTTTCTTCTTGTACTACAAATATCCTCCATACTTAAGTTTTTAATGAAAACTATATCCAAAATTCATGTCCAACAGGCCCCCAATACTCACTTGTGGCTCGTCCTAAGCCACTCATGCCTATTGCACACTTTTCCATGCTTCTATGAACTTTTGGAAAGTTTCCTTTGTTATCACAAATTCATTTATTATTTCTTCCTATGTTCCCAAAATTTCCTCTACACCCTATGCACTCAAGGTTGTGAGCTTCTCTTCCATGTTGTACACTACTTGATTCAATTTACCCTGTGTAGATGCCAATTCCCTTATTACCTTTAGTACTCAGTCCTGCAACATTCCTAATTGTTGCTGGATAATTTTATCTTCGTACCATATCTTTTTTATTTCATCATATGATTTCCTTTGTTCAAAAATGGTCATCATTTGTTCAGTAGGTGGGAGAGTGTTTATTATCTTCTAATCTTTCTACACCTTTTACTATTCATCCTTCAATATAGCTTCTACAACCTTCATTTATGGATCCTCCGTCAGGTTTTTCCATATTGTGCACTTTCCTTAGAGAGATTTGTGCATTCCTCGTCCAACCTCTTGGTGTTTTCTACCACAATCATTGATATTCTCTCTCTTCCTTCCCTTTCTTCTGGTGGTGTTCCTGGCATGGTGCACAATTGCAAGTATTCAATCCTGGTGAGGAATTATTTAATGATTTCCCTGTTCTTTGAGACTTGTTCTTCCAGAGTGGCTTTGACCACCATTGGAATTTTTGGAACATCCTTGTAGATATTTTGGATGGGATGTTGGATTCTCTCTACCTACTTCTTAGTCTCATCCTTCTCCTTTAGTATCCTCTTGGCCTTCTCCTTAGCCTTTCTCTTCTCCTTCAGTATCCTTTCAACCTTTTCCTCAATTGCGGTCTTATCCTATATAATAGTTTTATACCCCTGTTGAATCTCTATGTTCTTCGCAACTACCTTTGCCAACTCATTTGATGCTAATTATATTCATAATCGCATCTCTTGTGCAATGCCATTGTGAAATTCCTATAGAACCATCAGTGGAATCTGTGAGATGATTAAGTATAATTGACTTAGTCGTTGTACTTTCTCCTTCATATTGGGTGTAGCAAACCTAATCACATCAAATGAAATCTTCACCACTTTGCACCCTTATGCCACCATTGAAAAGTAAGATGTGGCCCCTATCTCCCCAATTAGCCTTGTTTATGGTCCTTCCTTTGATTTGTTCTATGGTGTTATTCATTTTTCTTCCAAGAGATTCTACAATTGTGTTAATTGTGCCTGCACTTGATGATGCAGTTCTTCTTTCTTACGCAACACTTACTCAGTTTCTTCTTCTATTGCATCCCTGACCTAATAACCAATTCGGTCAATGTCATCATCTGTGAGAGTATAACTAGTGAGTACTCTGTGGGATTTCCTCTTCTTATGTGGAGACATTATTGGCCCATTACCCTTGTCTTTCATTTTCTCTCCTATTGCTAGGGCAATTTACTATGCGTCTTATGTATATCTACCTTTTTCATTTCTATCCCCAACTCCTATGGATAACTAAGGACCTGATTTCTCGAGACCCTTAGATTTCGTACATGGAGTACCGAGAGACCGTTTGACTATCAGTATCTACTTGCACATACAAATACACAAATTTCCACCACTGCTCCAGGTTCATCATGATGGTATCCACCATATCAGCTTTCTTTCAAAAGACTTTGGGTATTTCCCCATGAGGTGCAAGTCAGGTATTATGGTGAGTGTCATTTAAATATTTGAGGAATTTGAGTTTGTTGCATTTTAAACTTATTTTGATCATGTAACACTTTCTTGGACATTATCATCTTTTCCCTATTTCACTTTGGTGGTTGAAATTGTGCCCTAGTAAGTGGTTCACCCTTTGGGATAGGTTTTCTAGTAGGAAGTCCTATTAATGAGTCATTATGTCATTCCTGACCATACTTGTCACTTTCCACACTTCATCCCCTCACCTCCTTACCTTTTTGGATTTTCAAGTGTATTGACCCAAGAAGGGGTTGTCCCTCATTTCATGGGAAGAAAGGGTCGAAGGTCAAGAGGCTTGTAGCTGGAAAAACATAAAACCAAATAATGAACCTTCTAGATGCTCACCCATGGATATATAGGACAATGAATTGTATTCCATAAGAAACTAATGGGACTCATGAAAAATAACTAATACAAATCCCAACTAAGGTGGAGCATGTGTGGGAATTGGTTTTCGGGATTAGGTAGAATCCCCACACATGTTTTCAACTAGGGTAAGCATCATATGACCAAGATAGAGTAAAAGTGGGCACAATTTTTTAATCTTAGGTAGAATCCCCACCTTCAATTCAACCTAAAAACATATTAAAATAATAAAATACAATAAATGGTCTTGGAAAAAGGTTGGACTGAAAACGAAGGTGCAACACACCCTCTGTAAAGGCACCCATAAATCAGACACTACAATCCCTTCTATGTCATGAACCCCATGTCCAAGAGTATTATCCCCATCCATGTCACTTCATCCACATGACTTAGAGAAAGGTCCACTTAGGAAGCACTCTTAAACTTGAGGTGTGATTCATCCAATAGGTTGCTTTATCAACCCTCCCATACGTAAACTTGGCAAATTGCTTTGGTTTTTTGAGCACTTGTTTATTTTGATGAGGTAGTTTGGATGTACATGCTTGGATTGATCTTTTATTGATTTTATTTACTCATCATGATTCATTTGAATTGATATCCTTGGATTGTGTATTCATTGTCTTTGCAGGACCTAGTTGGTGGATAGATTCAAAAGAGCAAGCCTAGTTTGGGTTTCCTTGGGGTTTGAAACCCACAGGTTGGAAACCAGGGCTCACATGTTGGATGAAAATGGTTTCCTTTAGATCCCTGAAATGACACCATGGAAGACCTAACCCAACGTATTTCTATCCCAAAAAGTTACTCTTGGGCCCAAAACACCATACAGAGAGGGATTAATGTCACCTAGGGTTGAGTTTGTGGTGGTACAGTTTCTACTCATTGACACTTGGCACGATTTGGTGGGAGATGACTTGAGGAGGCTATAACACATAATAAGGAGGATTTAGAAGCCCCAACGACCTCAAATTTATACTCCAATGACTTTCTCAAGAGGTTAAGATGTTACCCTTAGAGGGATGACGTCACCTTAGGGTTTCTATTCTACAATTTTTAAATTTAAATTTGAATTTTATATTGTAAGGGGGAAAAGTAAGGGTTGTTGTCCTCTTACTTTCTGGTTACCCTAAGGTTTTCGGAAAAACTATTATTAGAGGTTTTTGTATAAATATAGATAATTTATATCTCTCCCATTGTGAGAAGACTACATAGGATGAAATTTTCTCTATGCTTGAGCATTTTTGGTATCTCTCTCTCTCTTGCAAATGATTTTTGTTATATATCTTGATGAATGGATGAGCTTAGGTGGTGCACACCTCTTGGAGACTCTTGTTCTTACTTATGGATTCTTTTTCTTGGTGAAACTATGGTTTGATCTTGCAACTTTCTTGGTTTTGGTAAGGTAATTTTTCACTCTTCTTGCTCATTTCATGATATTGTTAGTTAAAACCCGAGGAGGAGTATAAGTCCATATTCCCTCCATCAAGTTCTCTTCATTTTCTAGTTTACAAGTCTTTTATTGCAAGGTATCTTGGAGGAGTATAAGGGTGTGCACACTCCTTGATATACCTTGAGTTTTGTTTGCATGCCCTAGGGAGTAAGAGTTTTTACACCCCAAGGGATCTTGTTGATCAAACTTGTGTTTTAAAGACTCCATTCACCCATTTTTTTATAGGCACTAATCTGAATTTTTCTTTGGAGAAATAAATTGTTTGCGTTGGTAAACATGATTTAGTGGGATATTGATCTTGTTCAAATTGGAAACTTTTAGTGATGCTTTGAGATAAATAGATCCTCTTAGGCATCCCACTTTCCTTATTATTATTATATTTATAGATTAACGAAATCTACATCCATTAAGGTTGCATAAAACTACTATTCTAATTTGATTTTGACTCTATTTTCAACCATCAAGAATTTCTAATACACTACCCCTATAACCTACTAGTCCTAGTGCACTTTTTTGTTGGCTTGTCTAAGTGTTTTGTTGGCTGAAATATTATTTTGTAGAAATAGATATCTATAGCCATAAGGATGAATAATATCTCTGCATTACTTGTTTATTATAGCCTTGTTTCGCTGTTAAATTCTTGTGGTTTTATACTATATTTATACTAGTGTTTAGCTAGATTATCTCTTGCATAATTTTCTAGAATTTTAACATTTGTTAAGAAGCTATAAAAACTATTTACTTGTTGATATATGTCATTTTTTACTGCTGCAATTAGGGGAAAAAATATTAACTTTCTGATCCACTTTTTTTCAGGCTTGTATACTTGTCTTTCTTTGTGTCTTGAGATGGTACACATGTCTTCTACAGGTACTCCAAGACTTGGAAACCTCAAGAAACCTTCAAGACTCATTATCAAGCCATAAATTCCATCTAGTATCTTGACCTATAGGAACCTCATCTACACTCACTCATTTTTCGTCTGATTTACCCCTAGGGTCATCTAGGATTCCCCCTTTGAGGTGATCACTTCACCTCTAAAGTGATGGGAATACCTATTTGATGTGATAGTGGTTAGGTGCTTTCCTAGTTGTCACCATTTTATGGTTTGGGTCATGATTTTCGCAACCTAAACTTTGCACGATAACATTTTGGCACCATTGTCGAGGAGGATTTATAATCCTCTTTCATTCCTTAATGAAACTTTTGCAAGATACCATCCCAAAGCCTTTACCCCTAGATATCCTAGAGATTCCACTTCAATGGTGTTCCCCTTCCCCCTTTGATGATCCCTCCTTGAAGCTCACCCGACGAATCCACCATCCACGAATACTTCTTTCCTTAATAATTCCCCCCTAGTGAGATTCATACCTTCTAAGGTTTACTAAAGAAGGCCTCCTCTCAAGTCTCTCATTTTCAAAAATATTTTCCAGGGTACCCTTCCCCTTGCTCCAATGGCTCACCCTTGACAAACCATTAAAAATGGCCACCATTATACCCCAATACCATGTCGAAAGAATCTAATAAGTGGTTTCCAAAGTTTCCAAGAAATAATGTCCTCACTATTGACGATCATCTTTATGCCATGGGCCAAGACATGGAAAATGAAGAAGTGGAACATGAGGATGTAGTGTTGGGTTTATTCTATCTTTATATTCTCTTGGTCTGACCCAAGTTCAACTCTAAACAAGTTTCCAACAAAACCCTCTAAAACTATCGGCCTTCCTCGTAAACCAGAAGGAAACACAATACATAGAGTGCACTGCAAAGTCTCACCCGAGATAGTTCTATGGGCAACTGCAATGATCAATTTCTTGTAGTATAGGAATGAGTAGGATATGGGATTGTATTTTATCCTCTTCAGGCCTTAATATGATTATTTATTCTATTATCCCTAGGATCCATTCATCTTTTAAGTCATACATGCATTCTACCAGTTTTAGCTAACCATTTATTCATTCACAAACTAATCACTAACATAAGTAAACATGCCATAAAAATTATAGATAACACATATTTTACTATGGTTCATACACTCCCGATATATTTCCACAAATATTTGGCTTCTATTTTTGTTTTTTTGGTTTGCTACAAAATATGGCGTTGCGCGCACTACATCTCCAATCTGTTAGGAACCAAATACCAATATAGCATAGAAAAACCTCGGAATAAGTACTCAACGCCTTGAAAAACAGAGAAATTCAGATACTAAGCCGCTTCAAGGGGGAAACCTCATTATTCCCACATAAATGTCCAAATACAATATGATTCCAAATGAAAATGTCTCCTTGGTATATATAGGAGACTAGGAGGTATAATTACAACTAATGGACTAAAGCCGAAATAAATAAAATAACATTACTAATATAATATGCTCCAATTAAGGGGTAATGAGCCACTATTTATGTATTAAAATGCCCCTCCCATTGAGACAAGTTTTTTCCGTGACACTTGAGTAACTCTGGATGCTTCTGTATAAAAGACTCATCTTCCGAAGTGGAATCTTCAGCTGGCATTTTCCTCCATTTAATGAGATAATTTGAAATGGATTTATTTCTCAACTGGTGAATTCTTGTGTCAGTGATGGATTCAGGATCCAATATGATTTTTCCTTCCTCGTCGATTCTGGAAATATAGTTTGAACTGGGATCTTGTCACCTATAACCTTATTTAAGCATGAAACATGGAAAAATGGGTGTACTTGTGAAGATGCAGGAAACTCCAATTTGTATGCCATAGTACCAATATTTTGCAACACCTTATAAAGGCATTAGTACTTTGGTGATAATTTGTTACCCTTCTTGTCTTTCTTGAGGGACACCTGTTTGTATGGTTGTAGTCTTAAGAACACCCAATCCCCTACTTCAAAACTTCTTTCACCATGATGTTGATCTGCTTGATGTTTCACGTCATTATGTGCCATGGTCAGGTTATCCTTTAATATTTGGAGAAATTATTGTTGATGCTCGATGTGATATTCCACTACTTCAACCCTAGATTTTTATTTTAGATAAGAAGTGATGAAAGGAGGGTGGTATCCATAGAGTGCCATAAATGGTGTCATTTTTGTTGCAGTGTGAAAGGAAGTGTTATACCACCATTATGCCAAGGGTAACCATTTGAACCATTGTGTTTTTTTATCAGAGACAAAGAAACGAAGGTAGACTTCCAGATGTTTGTTCACTATCTCAGTTTGTCCATTAGATTGAGGATGATAGGATGAGCTATGAGCCAATTGAGTACCAAAACAAGAAAATAATTATGTCCAAAAATGTCCAGTAAAGATGTGATATCTGTCACTTACAATAATCTCTGGGCTTCCATGTAGCTTTTGAATTGTCTCCAGGAATGTGGTGGAAACTGTACTGGCTTTGAAGGGATGAGAGAGTGCACAAAAGTGTGCGTACTTGGTTAGTCTATCAACAATCACTATGATGAGACTCTTTCCTTCAGAATTCGATAACCCTGTGATGAAATCCATGGAAACCTCCTCCCAGCGTTTCCTTGGGATGGCTAATGGTTGTAAAAGACCTAGGGTATTAATTGTTTCCACCTTATTTTGTTGGCAAACCAAACATTCTTCCACAAACCTTTGAACATCAGTTTTAAGGCCATCTATTGTGCTACTTATATGTTTAGTATAATGCACTCATTAATTATCAATCCGAGATTCATAATCAACAGAGTTGCAAGACACCAGTAAGAAAGGTAATTCTAATGTCATGAGTATAGAACTATTATAGACTATGCATGTTGAAAATAAGGCAAACTAGCAAAACAAAACATGGTTGTCTTTCATAGAGAGGCTATCTACTCCATTATGGCACATGCAAGTATGATATGGAGTTCTTTTGACAGATCAACTCTGCTATCTAACCCAAAAATCTAACTATGCAATCATGCTTCTGAAAGGGAAATCACACATCAATCACCACTCATCAATCATCGAGACATAGTATGGGTAGTTTAATAGTCAATATACTGAGTATGTTGTGGTTCACAATGTGCTATTGTAAACTTCACTAGTTCTCCATCAATTATGTCTGACTACTGCTGCCAACATTCATGTCCACGAAACAAAATCAAATTCATAAAAATAGAAACAGAGAATATGCAAAACAGAGTAAGTAAAGATCTCTAAACAATCAAAACCTAAACTGAACTATACTGCTATCCTTTGAAAGGGTCAAATCTTAAGCTAGTATAACATTTATATTATTGAAATCAACTACTAACACTAATCTATAAGGATGTTGACCTTTGTTGGGTGGTGGGCCCTTGCTGCTTCAACAAGTCAGCGAGTGGAATTTACAGTAGGCTTGCTTTTGATCCACACATTACTCTTACCCAAACTTCAAGACATAGAATTAAACTATGCTAACAACTTAACTCACATTCATTCATAAACAACCATGGCATGGAAATAAATGACATCCTTCTATTAAACTTCAACTCAGAATATGTTCTACAGTATGTAACGTTGATTCACATGATATATTATACTAACTCTCTACTACCTCCACCATCATTTTCATGACTATTTAAATAGTCTTAGTTGTGAAACAAAAGGATGTGAAATCTTTAGCAAATCATTCAATTGTCAAATTTATATATTCGGTTACATATTTTAAGATTCATCCTCATGACACGAAGTGTATGAGGATGAAGCAATAAATAAACAATCTTATCATAACCTTGCTAGAGCTTTAATGATTCAGCAAACATCCAACAATTATCTTTGGTATGATATGGAGCTAAACTTGGTATGTTTTGTTTCCTATATTGGTACCGGATCATGACAGGTGAGATTCAGTAAATGGTACGGATCAGAACATTGCACAAGTGGTTGGTACTGGACTAGAATAGTCTGTGTCCATTGGTATCAGATCGCGATAGTGAATGGTTTGGTACCGGATCTGAATGGAAGGTGTGCTTGGTATCGGATTCCGACAGTGGAAATATGGCACATAAGTACCGGATGGCTAAGATGGTACAAAAAGGATGGACTCATATAGAGTTCAAAGGTTACACATGGCAAATTAAGACATTAGTACATGAAACATTTAGTCTCCTATCTCAATAAACCACAAAAATGCATGAATCAATTATACTTTACCTTATGACCTCATCAATGGCTAATGGTAGTGTTCTTTGTCATTTATCCAATATTAGGTAAGCCAAAAAGGTATAGATGAGGAGTATAATAGGGTAGTGAGGATGTCAATTTAGAGGCTCAACATTCCCCCATGCCAAAACCATTGCATTTCCTCATGCAACTGAAACAAACCCAAATTTTTTCAAAATTTGAGACTCCATTCTTTACTTCTGTGGATCAATGATGTTGATGGTTGAGGCTTTTTCTTTCAGATCCCTTTTTATGACCCTAATGTATTGTAAGAGTTTTAGTACCTTCTTGAGCTTATTAGAAGTCTCTTCGTGGTCATCTTGAAGTTGTTGGTTGGTTTCCTTTAGCTGCTCATTTTCCTTTTTGATATACCTATCCAGTAGTTGGTATTCCTTCACTTCTTGTTTGAGTTCCTAGTTTCGTTTTTGTAGCTCCCCAATATTTTTCTTCATCTGTTCTTTTGTTAAGGTCCTTGTTGACTCCATTTTTTCTTGCTGGATGTATTCTCTTTCCTCCACTTCCTCCCTCATCCCACATAAAGTAATAGTGACTTGTTCCTCAGTCAAGCTAGGGATGTCATCCTGGAATGATAGGTCTTCAGAAGGGGAGGTAAGATCTATTGGATCTTCATGTGTATGAGGACTAACAAATGATTTTCCTTTCATTGTCATGCTCCTTGTCGTTCTTTTACAAGGGGGTACTGGATCAGGGGTTCTCATGGGCTTCCTTTTCTTCTTTTCTTTTTGTGGAATGGTTACATGGGATTGTTCTATAGACTGTTCACTTTTATTTTCTGAGCTATTCTTCTCTTTCCTTACAGTTTTTGTCTTATGACCCTTCTCCTCAAGTTCTACTATTGAAGTCTCCTCTACTAATTTGGTTTTACCTTTTGATTCTTGACTTTTAAAAATCTTATTGACTGTGGAAGAGGGTCATGCTTGTTTACTAGCTTTATTGTTTTGGCTCACTGTTATGGATGATGATGGAGTTACCTTATCTTTCTTGCTCTTTTTCTTTTGAGGTTCCTTATCTTTCTCTGGAGCAAGTTGGGATTCCTCTACAGGTTTGTTTTTTGTGGGAATGTGTTGAGTGATGAGGATTTTCCAACTAATCCTTTGCTTCCTGATTTCATGTATAACTAACATCTTAATAAGACCTTGATGGTAAATGCTAGTCTTCTCATTTTTTGATAGGGATTTGACACCTCTTACCATCTTGTTCAGACTCATCCATTAAAAATATGGGAAATCAATTTTAGGGCTTCCTTCAAAGTGTAATAGAAGCCTAAGATGATATATAAAGGTTACAAAATGCCTACCCTCACAAGTGAGGAATCGTTGAAGACTAGCAAGCATTGGATGATATTCTTCCTTGATATAGTTCCTAGGAATCCCCTTTTTCCAATCAGGGTGTTGATGGTCTTCTTTCAAAAATCGTTGGCACATTTCCTTGTTGATTCCTACTCCTTTGAAATACTTGGCTCCTCTGTTAGGTAATCCCGTGGTTTCCCTTAAGGTTTCTTCATTGATTGTTAGTTGCAGATTGCCTATGTGTGCAATCTCCCCATCTTAACCCTGAATAAATGTGTGAGATACCTTCTCATGAAAGCCTGTGAATTTCTCCAAAAATGGAATCCATCCCACTCTAGCATACTTCTCTCTACATAGCTGGAACTCCTCGGTCTCTCTATAAATATGGAAGACATGTTCATGTCTACTTACAACCATCTTTATAAATTGTGAGAAAAAAATTATGGTTGTAGCGCAAGGATTTAGTCAGTTGATGAGGGTAAGGGTTTGGTACCGAAGATCGCAGGGAGGAGTAAGCTCAGAATTGGAGAAAATTTGGTAACGGAAAAAAAATATGGTGATGGTGCCGCTAATTCGGAGAGTGAATTTAAGTAAAGATGTCGTAAAGGATAATTAGGACAAGATGAGGCTCATCTGGATGGCTTCACCACCCAGATAAATCATTTCATTTCTGACCGTTAGTGCAATGATGGGGACGGAATGTTGGGTGTTGAAGCATTATTGTTGTTAGGTGATTGGACTTCTGAGTGGTAAATTTTGATGTTGGATCATGGCTTATGACATGAGATACATTCGTGATTGCTTAAGGACAAAGCACGTTCGTGGCTCATCATTACTAGACATGCTCCATATTCACTCTTTTGACGTGATTTTACCTTCAATCATTTTCAAGTGCTTATGTGATGAGAGGATTGATTAAGGTTAGGCATATGGGTATGAGGGAAGTGATAGTTAGGTGCATGGTTTTAATATTAAGGTCATAAGATCTAGTATATGTTTCCATACCTCTTGTAGTTTTATAAGAAAAGGAAAATAAATAGTACAATGTTACCTTTGTTTTTACCAATGTATAATCAATACCCATAGCATATGTGACTGCCTTTGTATTTGAAGCTTGAAAATTGTCAGAGTTCATCTTTTTAGGCTGGAGTTTTCTGGAATCTTGGTACCGGAATTTCCTATACTCCATGAGACTTATTTATTATGTTCTTTTCTTCTTTTGTGTTTGGTTCTATAGTGTTGTAGGATGAACTTGTTGGTTTCTGAGGATGAGGTGTGAGTCTGAAAAAGAGTTATGAAAAGAGCTCTTTGATCCTCCCCCGTGCCGAGGATGTTGCATATCCTTATGCAAGAAGATCTAACATCTTGTATCATAATGGAAAAAATGATAAGAGAAAAGAAACCAAATCAAATTCCAAAAGTACATTTATCACCTAGCATATGATCACATGCCTAAATTTTTTGAAATTGCCTTTCTTTTGATGACTTATTGACAAGGGTAGCATTTAGCAGTGAAGACAGGGAGGTGTTTATATTTTTGCCGAAAGAACAAATCCAACCTAACTTTCTTCAGAGATTTACTATCATTAGATGTTATGGATAAATTTCATAGTATAAGTAGATGAGACTCCCTAGTTAGGGATCCACTCTTAAGAAGTTTCCTTCTTAGGTAATGTAGGCTTTAAATGTTGGACCTGTAAGGTTGACTTAGGGTAATTATCAAATGGACATGTTCTTGTAATAATTATCTTTGTTTATTAATCTTGAGTTGTATCTCATAAATGTTAACAATGAGCTTTGCTTGTAGTGTTCATATTTTAGATGAAAAAAGTGAATTTTTAAACCAGACAAGTATAGATGAGACATTTCTCAATCAAAACCCACTGCCAACAAGCCTGTTTAGTACTCCAGTGGGGTAGTTTTGATAATTAGTGAGAAACATCCCTTCCCCAGGCAGAATGCCCCATTGCCAAAAGGCCTGTTCAGTACCCTGATGGGTTTGCCTAGTCATACCACAGACCAGTACCCACTGCTAGCAGACCTGTTTAATATCTCGGTGGGTTAGTCTCTTAAACCCTTTTTCCATCAAAGGCTTCTTGTCCATAGTCACCTATTTTGGTTTTTATTAAAGAGTTCTTTTGCATGGTAAAAGGGGAGGCTCATCTGAAAACCTTTTTACAGGATGGGATGGTATTGGGTTGGAAGGTATATTCTCTTATTTGAATGTCTATAATTATTTGTCTGAAGGAAAAATAAAATTATGTATGCACATTATTTCTTTAGAATGATCCAGATGTATAATTATGTCTGAGTTTGTCCATAAGAGAATGACCTAAATTTACCTTAGGGTACTGATACATCCTCTTCCATAAAAAAATTCCTAGTGTGCCCATGACAGAGAGTGTTCATATACTCATATGTTACTCTTTAGTAAGGATGATCCAATGAATACTATTGAAGTCAAGGTAGGGTGAGATAGTTACTTGTAGGCTAATATAATATTTTATCCCTTAGTCATGTTGAAATACTGGATAAAGGAAACTTCTAGACTTTGAAGAATATCAAGCATGGTTCTTTTAACGATCATAGGTAAAGATTATGTCTTCTTTGTCAAGTAACAAAACCAAAATAAGTTTAAAAATTCTTCCCTTATCTAGCAATAGAACCAAAAGAAATTAAAAATTCTTCCCTTTAGTGAGCAACAGAACCAAAAGAAATTAAAAATTCTTCCCTTTAGTCAGCAACATAACCAAAAGAAATTATTGCTTCACGAGGGCTACCATTTGATGTTGCATTCAGCTCCTTGGTTCCATCTTGAGTGATTACTGCATGACTTCATACTTCGTAAGATTTTGAAATAGGCGTAGCATTCCTTAGGTGATCTGTCCTAATAGTACCATATAAGGACAGACTTCTGGTACCGAACTAGCATAGGACTGCTCATACCAGGCCAAAACAGGATTTTTGGTACCTGATCAACATAGCTGGTACCGAACCAGAATAGAGTATTGTTGATGCCTACAAACTGATGTTTATCAAGTTCATGAAGGATCAAATAAATTATAAAGATAAAAAGTAAAACAAAAGGAGGTAAGAGTCTATTGTTACCTTCAACTTATTAACAAAACACGATACACACCTATGTACAAAAGTTTTTAAAAGTAAACCAATCAATCAATGTGGATTAGTAGGAAGGTCTCCTTCCTTACTGATCACCTGCATATCTGAATTCTGTAGTATACGATTCAAAAATTCCTCTTTTGATAGGAGTTTGTTATAAATTCTCAACCTGTGACCATTCACAAGTAGTGGTGTCTGATGTTCGTTGATTTTCTTTATCTTGATTGAAACATTATCATAGACAGTGTCAATTTCATAAGGTTCCATCCAACGAGTATTTAACTTACCTTTGAAGTTCTTGAATCTGCTGTCATAAAACAAGGCCCAATCTCCTTGTTGAAATTTTTTCTTTTTGAGATAATTGTCATGCCATTTTGTTCTCTACTCTTGAATGAGGGTGGTTCTTTGAAGTGCTTCCTACCTAATTTCTTCCAGCTCATTAAGTTGCAAGAGTCTTTGTTGCTGGGCTTCATCCAAGTTCATGTCAACTTGTACTGCAGTCCTAAAGGTTTTGATCTAGAATTCTATGGGGAGAAGCACATGCTTCCCATACACCAACTCATAAGGTGTATATCCTATTGTATTCCTCTAGGTGATTCTATAAGCCCATAAGGCTTCTAGTAATATGTCAACCCAATCCTTGTGGTGTAGTTGTACTTTTTTGGTAAGAATGGACTCAATAACTTTGTTGGTAGATTCTACTTGTCCATTTTCCTGTGGATGGTAGGGTGTAGATTTCCTATGTTTGATTTGGTATTGTTCTGTAACATATTTGACTATATTAGAGGTAAATTGAGTCCCTTGATGAGTCACAATTTATCAGGGTACACCAAATCTAGTAAAGATGTCATTAAAAAGGAAATCTACCACTGATTGTTCTCTTGTAGCTGGTAAATCTTTTGCTTCAACCCACTTAGTCACATAGTCGGTACATACAAGTATATAGTTTTTCTTTTTAGATGCAGGGTTAATGGGCCTTACAAAATCTAATGCCCATTTTTCGAAAGGCTCAATGACTACTTGGGCTTGAAGTGACATTTGGTCTTGTGAAGTAGTCTTACCCATTCGTTGGAATTCATCACAATTGGATACATAAGTTTTAACATCTTTGAAAATATGAGGCCAATAATAACCAGATTGCAGAACTTTATAAGCATTCCTCTTGTCTTTGAAGTGTCCTCCACAAGGACCATCATGGAAGGCTTGCAAAATATCATGAATTTCATTACCAAATCTGGTCCTGTTTTGTAGAGACAATCATCGTGCCACATGTAGTTTGCACTTAGCTGAATTACTTTTTGTTTTTCTCTAGGAGACAATTTCTGAGGCATTTTCCCTATCACAAGATAGTTAGCTACATATTCATACCAAGGAGTAAATGTAGAAATAGAAAACAAATTTTCATCAGGAAAGTTATCTTCTACTGGTGTGTTATCTCCCAAATGAATCATTCTAGATAAGCAATCAGCCACAAGATTATCCTTACCAGGTCTATCAATAATGTTGGTATTGAACTCTTGTAATAATAACAACCATCTTGTAATTCTAGGATTTTTTACAGGTTTGTTCATTAAGAATTTGATGGCTGAATGATTAGTGTGTACAAAAACTTGAAATCCTGTAATATAATGTCTAAATTTATTGATAGCATGGACCACAACTAGCAATTATTTTTCTGTGACCATATAATTAACTTTAGCTGTAGACAATTTTTTACTGACAAAGTAAATAGCATAAGGCATTTGATTTTCCCTTTGTCCAAGAACTACCCCAAGGGCTGTGTCTGAGGCATCGGTACAGATATGAAAAGGAAGGGACCAATTTGGTCCTCTTAATACAGGGGTAGTTGACAATTTCTATTTTAGAATATCAAAAGATATTTGGCATTCATCATCCCAATTAAATTCGGCTTCTTTAGATAATAATTTGAATAAAGGGGTAGCTAGGCTTGTAAAATTCAAAATGAATCTTCTATAGTAGCCAGCATGTCCTAAAAATCTGCAAGCTTCCTTTTGTGACGAAGGTATTCTGATTTGTGTGATAATATGAATCTTTGTCGGATCAACTCTCATTCTAGAACCAGAGATGTGATGTCCCAAAACAATACCTTCAGTGAGCATCATTTTTGACTTTTCATTACATACGGAAACATTAGTTTCCTTACACCTAATCAAGAATTTTTCTAGACTGGTCAAAGCTTCCTGGAAGTCTTTTCCATGGACTGTAAAGTCATCCATGTAGACTTCCATGCAATCATTGGTCAAGTCAAAAAAAATGGCTAGGACAACCCTTTGAAAAGTGGTTGGGGCATTGCAAAGTCAAAAAGTAAGAACCTTATAAACATAGGTTCCCCATGGATAGGTGAAAGTGGTATTCTCTTGGTCTTCAAGTGCTATTTGTATTTGGTTATAACCACTAAACCCATCTAGGAATGAAAAATACTTCTTCCTGGACAAGGTATCTAACACCTGATCAATTAATGGTAAGGGAAAATAATCCCTATGGGTGGCTTTGTTCAAATCCATGAAGTATACACACATTCTCCACTTACCATTTTTCTTGGGAACTATGACAAGTGGAGACACCCATTGACTATTTGAAATGGAGTATATGAGATTGGATTGAAGGAGTTTCTGCAATTCCTCTTTTACAATATCTTTGAGGGTTGGATTCATCCTTCGCTAAGGTTGTGTAACTGGTATGATTGGGTCATTAGTGTAGATGTGATGTCTGCATGTGTCAGGGTGAATGCCTTTCATGTCTACATAATCCCATGCAAAGGCATCAAATTGTCTTTGGAGCATTTCAATTACTTGTGATTTTTGTTCTGGTTCAAAACTAGAGTTGATATACAAAGGTTTTCCTGGGCTAATCTCAACAATTTTAGTACTTTCTTCCTTTTCTGAGGAAGCTGGTGATAAAGTATATAATTGAGTGATATCAAGGTGCCAAGTTTGTTGAAATTCAAAACTGAAAATGTGTGACAACTCTGCAAAAGACCTCATATATTCAATACAATTTGTATCAGCCAAAAATAAACTTAAGACTTGTTCATCTAATTGTTCTTGCATTCCTCTTACTTGTTCAAGTGTTAACAGGGGTCTGATGCAATCTTCTTCTCCATAAGGGTTTTCTAACCAAACAGGTATCTCCTGTGCCGGTTGGGTAGGAGGGAAGAGGACAAGCTTTTGGCTATGTGTGCCATTGGATATAGTCATCTCACCATACCCACAATTAATAAAGGCATATGTTGTGGCCAGCCAAGGACAACTGAGAACTAGAGGGTGTCCTAGTTTGGATGATGATTTAGAATAGATGACTAAAAAGTCTACTGGATATTCCCAAGAAGATAGAGTGACTATGACATCATCTAAACTTCCTGCAGGGCTAATGACTGACTTATCTTCCAACTCTATCATGGTTCGGGTTGGTCTTAACTGGTTGATTTGGAGATTTTTCATAGCATCAAAAGGAATTACATTAATTGTTGCACCCAAGTTAAAAAGTGTGTTTGGTAAGGAAATACCATTAATTTCAATAGTGACTACTGGGTTCCCAGGGTCATTATATTTGTATGGCATTTCACAAATAAATTCAAATAATTGGCCCACCACCTGAACAAGGGAAGGTTCCTTCTTCTTCCTTCCTGTTTTCTTAAGGCAAAGATCCGTTATTATTTTGGCATATATGAGGATATCCTTAATGGCTTGCAGCAGAGGTATTTTTATACATACATTTTGTAATTCATCCTCTATATCTTTGTGCAAGGGTGGGTCAGGTTTCTTCACTAATAGTCTTTCAGGGTAGGGTGGAATATTAACTTGTTGAGGTAGCTGTACAGACTGAGAAGTGATTGGAATAGGATGGGAAGTCTCTTCTTCTACAGGGGTGGTTTGAGTGTTTTCTTCCTCAAAATGATTATCATTTTCTTCTTGAATTATTACTCTGGGATTTGATTGATTTACAGCTTTCCCTGATCGTAGTTGAATTTCATAGGTGGGAAAGGTTTGAACTTCTGTATTCTGCATAGGGTGGGTGGGTCGATTATTGGGGTTAGGGACTGGTTGGGTAGGGATTGTTATTGGTCTTGTATGATTGAGGGAAGCTTGGTTTTGTGGTTGTTGATTGGCATTTATAGATACTTGTTATTGTTGATTAGGGTTCAAGGGGGTTGTAAATTGCTGATGTATAGGAGGTGGGAGTAAAGCTTGCATCTGTGGTGGGTTAAATCCAAGTAGTAATTGGGAAATGTTTGCAGGATACTATGGATATGTAGGGTAAGAGGGATTCCCATAGACAGGCCCCCTCCAACCTTGTTTCCAAGGTTGAGTTTGGGCTTGCTGAGGTGTCCATTGTGGATAGGGGATTGGATGAGGCCCCCATTGTTGCTGTTGATATTGTGTATTAGGGTCATAAAATGTATTGGGGTTTTGTGCTCTCCAAGATCTTCTGGAAGGGTATGGTTGTTCATGTGAGACTCCTCCTCCTCTATACATGGCTTGTAGCTAAAGAAAATTTGGACACTCAAATGTGGGGTGTTCTAGTGTACATAGGCCATAGATTTCTATGACATTTAATGAACATTATTTCTCACCATGCTTCTTTCGACATCTGGGACGGAAGATTGCTAAAATAGTCTCTTCTTCTTGTTTCTTTTTCAGTTTTACGGTATCTAACTGGTTACTTATTGTGCTCAAGATGTTTGTTTTAAATTTATCTAATAAGTTTCCTAACTCAATTCTGGTGACAGTTCCTGAGCTTTGTCTTATATTTCTACTAAAAGAATCTCTTGGTGTTTTGCCTATTTTATCTTGTCCTCTTGAGTATCTTCTACAGTAATCTGCAATCTCTGCAAAAGGATTTTGGTGCACATCTCCTAAACTTAATAAGTTTAAAACTTCTATGTAGTCATCTCTAATACCCTTCAAAAATATGGTTCTTACTACAACTGGGTCTGTGGTGAATACTTTTGATTTCTGATAGTTTTATAAGAACCTTTCTAAGTAGTCTTTAGGGATTTCATCTTCTATTTGCTACATTTTAAAAATGTCATTTTTAGCATTATCCTTACAATAGTCTTGGTATTTCCGTAAAAATGTGTCTTTCATATAATCCCAAGAGAGGATTGTATTTTCTCCTAAGCTCATGAGCCATCTTAAGGTTGAATCTTTCATTGTAGAAGGAAAGAGATTAAGTTTTTGGGCATTGTCTGAGTAGTTATAGCTTCTACATAATACGTCGAACTCGAATAAGAATAAGTCTGAATCTTCAGTTGACATGCCTCTGAAAGTGGGTAACGATGATAGTGGGATGTTTTTCATGTTGATGTTTCTGGAAATATCCAAGATTGGAAACCCAAAGGTCTCATTCTTAGTGGTTGTGTTTCCTTCTTCTTCTTCTTCCATTCTACTGATAGATGGTTCAAAAACTGGATTTTCTGTATCTCCTTAGCATTCATCAGATTGATGTTATGCCTGCCTCAATTCTGATTCCTCCATTTTAGATTATTCTTCTGGAGCCTTGTTGGCTCCCCTTGAACTTCTTCCTAGTGGAATTTTTCTTGCACCAGTGTCAGTTGGATCAGTGGGGGGAGGGTTTCTTTTGACTCTTTAGATCTTACAAATCTACCCTTATTATATCTATATCTATGCATAAAATGAAAATTTGATTCTTAACTGAATTGGAATCCTAATTCTATCTAAGAGTTAAGAAGACAACCTGACTTGGGAGAACCCCACTCTAGTGGCCGCGTGGCTCTTCATTCATGTCTTAAACGTTTTATCCTCCTCCCTTGGGAATACTTTTAAAATCGTTAAAAAAATATGCAAACAATCTAAGCTAAAAATCACTTCCTACTATTTGCAACTCCCCGACAATGACGCCAAAATGTTGTGCTACTTATGTGTTTATTATAAAGCACTCATTAATTATCAATCTAGGATTCGTAATCAATAGAGTTTCAAGACACCAGTAAGAAATGTAATTCTAATGTCATGAGTATAGAACTATTCTAGACTATGCATGTTGAAAATAAGGCAAACTAGAAAAACAAAACATGGTTGTCTTTCACAGAGAGGATATCTACTCCATTATGGCACATGCAAGTATGAGATGGATTTCTTTTGATAGATCAACTCTGCTATCTGACCCAGAAAGATAACTATGAAATAATGCTTCTGAAAGGGAAATCACACATCAATCATCGAGACATAGTATGGGTAGTTCAATAGTCAATATGTTGAGTATGTTGTGGTTCACAATGTGTTGTTGTAAACTTCATTATTTCTCCATAAATGATGTCTGACCACTTCTTTCAACATTCATGTCCATGAAACAAAATCAAATTCATAAAAACAAAAACAAAGAAAATGAAAAACAAAGTAAATAAAGATCTCTAAACAATCGAAACCTAAACTGAACTATATTACTATCCTCTGAAAGGGTCAAAGCTTCAGCTAGTCTAACATTTATACTATTTAAATCAACTACTAACACTAATCTATAAGGATGTTGACCTTTGTTAGGTTGTGGGCCCTTGCCACTTCAATAGGTCAATGACTGGAATTTACAGTAAGCTTGCTTTCGATCCACACATTACTCTTACCCAAACTTCAAGACATAGAATTAAACTATGATAACAACTTAACTCACATTCATTCATAAATGATCAAGACATGCAAATAAATGACATCCTTATATTAAAATTCAACTCAGAATATGTTCTACAATATGTAACGCTGCTTCACATGCTGGATTATACTAACTCTCTACTACCTCCACCATCCTTGTTATGACTATTTAAACAGTCTTAGTTGTGAAACACAAGGAGGTGAAATCTTTAGCAAATCAGTCAATTGTCAAATTTATATATTCGGTTACATATTTTAAGATTCATCCTCATGAAATGAAGTGTATGAGGATGAAGCAATAAATAAACAAGCTTATCATAACCTTGCTAGAGCTTTAATGATTCAAAAAACATACAACAATTATCTTTGGTACGATCTGGAGATAAACTTGGTATATTTTGCTTCCTATATTGGTACCAGATCGTGACAGGTGAGATTCGGTAAATGGTACCGGATCAAAACAATGCACAAGTGGTTGGTACTTGAATAGAATAGTCTGCGGCCATTGGTACTGGATCGCAACAATGAATGGTTTGGTATCGGATCTGAATGGAAGGTGCACTTGGTACTGGATTCTGACAGTGGCAATCTGGTGCATAAATATCAGATGGTTGAGCTGGTAGAGAAAGGTTGGACTCATCTAGAGGTCAAAGGTTACACATGGAAAATTAAAACATTAGTACATGAAACATTTAGTCTCCTAGCTCAATAAACCACAAAAATGCATGAATTAGTTATACTTTACCTTATGACCTCATCAATGGCTAATGGTAGTGTTCTTTGTCATTTGTCCAAGATTAGCTAAGCCAAAAAGGTATAGATGAGGAGTATAATAGGGTAGTGGGGATGTTAATTTAGAGGCTCAGCACCATCCCAAAAATATTCCTTCTTGACCCTATGGTAGGTTTTAAAAAATCCCAAGTGCCCTCCTACTAGAGAGGTGTGCAATTCCAATAGTACCTTTTGTTTGAGTTGGGAGTTCTTACATAAATATAAGCGATCTTTGTACCATAGTGAATCATTTTTCCATGTAAATGTATCTGATGCACTTAAATCATGATGCAACCTTTGAATGAGAGTCCACACTTTTTCATCATTCTTCCATTCATCCCTTGCTTCTATTATCCAATCGGGTTGGATGATCAAGATAGCACAGAGAAATGCCTCAACATCTTCATCCTTTCTTGAGAGTGCATCTACCACAACATTTTTCTTCCCTCTTTTATAGATTATTTCAAAATGATAACCCAATATCTTGGTTACCCATTTTTGTTGTTCTTCTGAAGATAGTCTTTGTTCCAAGAAGTATTTAAGACTATCATTATCTGTTTTGACCTTGAAGTGCCTACCTATTAGGTAAGGACGCAATTTCTTCAATGAATGTAGTATTGCCATCATTTCATTCTCATAAATGGTTTTTTTTAAGTCCTTTCCCTTGAGTGGTCGACGTTCAAAATCCAGGGGGCATCCTTCTTGCATTAGGACAACACCAATTCCATGTCCCAAGGCATCACATTCCACAATAAAGGTTTTTTTGAAGTCTAGAGTGGTCAAGACAGGAGCTTTGCACATCACCTCTTTAATTTGTTCAAAATATTTAGTTGCCTATGGAGTCCATGAAAATGAATCCATCTTAGATAGTTCTATTAAAGGTGTTTCTATTCTTCCATAGTGTCGAACAAACTTGCGGTAGTAACCTGTCAAACCCAAAAATCCTCTAAGATTCTTCAATGTTTTTGGAATCGTCCAGTCCATCATGGCCTTAATATTGTTAGGGTCTACCTTGTCACCTTCATGAGATACAATATGACCCAAATAATCTACCTCCTTCACTCCAAAGAAACATTTGGATGGTTTGGCATATAGTTGTTTCTCCTTTAGTAGTTGTAGCACCTTGTCAACATATCTCATATGATCCTTTGAAGACATGATATATATTAGTATATCAAAAAAAAATACTAACATAAATTTTCGAAGTAAGGGATTGAAAATGGAATTCATCAACCCTTGGAATGTGGAAGGTGCATTTGTAAGGCCAAAAGGCATGACCAAATATTCATAATTTCCTTCATGATTTCAGAATGTTGTTTTTGGGATATCTTCTTCCTTCATTCTAATCTGATGATACCTTAGTAGCCATAACATATTTTTACTTTCAACATTTCTTGCCACCCTAAATGCATTCTCCAATGATTTGGGTTCCCAAAGGCGATCCTCATGTTGAATGTTATCCTTTAAAGTTCTTATGAATACATCAATCAAGTGCTCATATAGAATATATGTTACCTTTATATTTAATCTTTGGAAGTTCTCAATGTGCTCTGTAACTAAACCCTTTTTCTTGAGATTTATCAATTGGTTAAAGAAGGTATTTCTCCTTATATCCTCATAGTGTGCTATCATTTATTCCGTGAAAATTTTCCAAGTGATGAGTGATTTGCGAGAACAAAGCCATTGATACCATACAAATTGATTGGGTTCTAAATATAAAGAAGCAATTCATACCTTTTGTGTATGTGGCACATTATGTAGATCAAAGAATTGCTCCATCTGAAGTATCCATGTGATTGGGTCCTTTCCATCAAAATTCCTCATATTGATCTTAGGAGCGTGGTTGGTCTTCAACCCAAAGTTGGATTTTCCCCATTCTTGATTCACCTTCCTTGTTTCCTCATCATGAATTTCATGGCATACATTTTCACTTTCAGTAATGTGGGTGGGAAAACCCCCTACGGACTAGAAATAAGGGTTCTATAATGCATGAAAAAATTACCCTTTAAAGTCTCCTAATTTTTACTATCATCCCAACATATACCCCACATTTATGGATAAAACACAAGGATAAAAAGATATGGTAACTCTACTTTGAACTCCTCGTTTGGTGTTGATCCTTTTGCATTTGGTTTCTCCTTGACTCCAAGTCTCCTCCCAAATACAACCTCCATTCATAAACAGACAAACAAAGAACTCCAAACATGCATCTTATATATGAATTAGTGGGTTAGAGGTTCTAATAAAATATAATCAAAACTGAATATTGAACACCTCATATGGCGGGACGGGAAAAGTAATTCTTTCTTATTAACCTCACAAAAGTAACTTAAAATGGTGAGATCGACCACTGCTCCTCGAACCTGGTCCTGGGCTCCTCTTCAATTGTGCACCAACTGCTTCCACATATGCTTCTCCTCTTTAGTACTCACAAAATGGTTGCAAAATATTGAGCCAAGGGGAATACAAAAATTGGAAGAGTTTCTTTGCTCTTATTTTTTCTCTCTTTGAATGGGACCCTTACCTCTTCTTTTATAGGATAAAAGAGGGTAGTTATATGATTGAGTGACTGGATATGAGTGGTCAAATGGTTTAAGAAATTACCCAGAAATCTGTATTCCATATGCAACTTTCTATTTTTTGTGCTTTTTTTAGTATACGTGGGTTGTAATGTGTCATCTAGCGTATACACACATGAAACAATGATGCAAGGCATGTACATATTCAAAAATATGGTTTTTAGAAGAGTTGTTTAATGGTGGCTTGGAAAAAATGGCAAGTAATATGGCATGATGCCAGGTATGCATGTCTGGTGCAAATTAGGGTTATAGTAGATGACCCCTAATGTGTGAGGTCAGAAGAGCATCTAATGGCCGAAATACATTACCAATATTCACCAACGTATGAAGCAAGTGAGTCTAGGGACCAGAGTTCGAGAGGTGCCATCTGAAATGAAATGAAATAAAATCATGGCTTCCAATCAAATACACTGCAGATCCATGTCATATAACTATATAAAGTGTAGTTGCAAGCAATACACAATGGATCTACATCTCGAAATCAAAGATATATACATGTATAGTATCCATCTTCAAGAAGCTAATGATGCTTGTTGGCTTGATATGAGGCCTTCAGAGCTCTAGCAACAACTTCAAAATATTAATAACTCAGGTAGGAGTGTAATATGAGTGTACGAATTCACTACCCAAAGGTCTTCGATGGCTTGTCAGGGAACAAACTAGAGGATCTTGATGATCAGGCTAAGGGCTTCAATGATTTTGAAAAAAAACGTGATTGGGATTTCAGGATGACTGGGCATGAGGTCAAGAGACAAAATGTAGAAGGGACGACTCAAGCTTGGTAAAAATTTCCCTTGGACAATAGCATGACAAATGATGAGACTTAGACAACATGGTATTGACATAAGTTCATGATGTAGGAGGCAAATCGAACTCTCCATATGTTTGGAAGAATAACCAAACGGAGGAGGACATAGCTCTATATAGTGAGAAAAACTTCCTAAGTTCATATTAAATCCCAGAGATTGATGAACAAATGAAAGGATGTGCTTTGTCCAAGGGTGACTCATTGTGATACCAACAAAAACAAAATACTTTTCCCTTCCTATTTTTGGGGTATATTTGATTTTTTTGTCTTTTTCAATAATTTTTGGGAAGCTTGAAAAAGAATAAAAGAATGATACGTTACAAAAGAGGAACAAGTGTCACAAACATACTAGTTCCAAGCACAAGGAACATACTAATGTTCAAAGAAAGAAAACATATGTAGGAAAAAGACACTCGGGAAAATCCCTCCATGGGTCAAGGTGTCAAGACGTATAGGCAAAAGTGCTACAATGATTGCGTATAAGGCATGCCTCAAATGGTTCAAATGAGGGAAACATAGAGATGACATTAGGCCAAAGACATAGGAATGCAAATTTGATTAACAAGACACACTGATAATGTCCTTCAATGTAATTTTAACAAGCCCAGAGAAGGTAAGCTCGACAGGTTTTCATTTTTAGAGAGTCTGAAAAAACGTAAAATTAGACTCCACTCGGGTATATTTTTGTAAGGTAGTCTAGTCGGTTCAAAAAAGGGGTAAACTAGCACCGAAAATACATCTATTCAAAATCATTTTAATGAGTGTGACAAATACAAGATCACTTGGCAATATTTTCACTTTTAAGGAGTTTGAAAAGAGCTTAACTATGGACTCCGTATGGGATGTTCTTCTAGACCATTTTAACGAGTGTGAAGGAACAAAGTCACTCGATGATCTTTTGAATTTTAGGGAGTCTGAAAAGAGTTTAAGTATGGACTCCGTGGGGGTTCCTTTTTCATAAATTTAGTCCTTCAGGACCAAAAGAGGGTTAAAATTAAACCTGAGAATACTCTTATAGAGAACTGAAGCTCCTATAGTATACCTTTGTTTGTATAGTTGACCATTCAGAATGAAAAAGGGGTAAACTACCGTCGAATAGACATGCTTTCAAATTTCAATTTAGTGAGTGTGAAGGGCAACAAGATCGCTTGACAATATTTTCATGTTTAGAGGGTCTGAAAAGGGCTTAAAAGAGGACTCGTCACTATTTGGGAGTCCAAGGGTGAGGTCAAGAGTGATGATGAATCATGCAGATGAGGCTCAAACTCATAATTAGGAAAAGACTAATCAAGGACTCCCGAGCCTATAGTCATTAATGACGGCATGGACGCCAAAAATGCAACTAGGATCTATCTAGGGAGTCCATGTGAAGGTAGGCTCTACCACTAAATTATGACACTTCTAAAGCAATAATGATGGTTCCGTGTTGCATCTCGGTGGGGTTGATCTTATGGAAAAGAGAAAAAGACAATGAGATACAAAAAGTGGAGGTGGAGTCCTAACTTAAATGCAACAAGTTGAAAAGATGAATTTTTACCAAAGGACCTTTAGAAAAGACCCAAATCTCCAAAAACTTCCCAATACCCAAAGTTGTAATTATCGTAACATTCCATAAGAAACTCTTGAACCATACTAAACGATTTTCAGGCTAGAAAAATGACAAAGGGGCCCAAAAATTGACAAAAAGGGGCCAAAAAGTTTATAAATAGAAGCTGGCAGCTCATTATCACCATTGTTAATTGAGAAATTGACTAAGAAGCCAAAAACACCCTTTTGTCAAAAGAGTTGATTACGAGAGCTTCACTGGATGAAACAAACTTCTGCTTGGACCAAGTAAGTACAAATTATCCCCTCCTGCATTTCCATTCCTCTTTTTTCAAATTATTTTTGTTTTCTTGGGGGGTGTTGAACTTTAAAAGGGTCAACCCTATGTGTACGCGGGATGTCCAAGAATAGTTTGCGTGTGCACATGGGAAGAATATAAAATGCCCACATGTACAAATGACTGTCCTCAGTACAGCCCGCGTACACCCTCAATACGTGGGAAAAAAGGGGAAAGAAAGAGTTAACTCTCCATTTTTTTTGTGTTTGTAGGATGTATGTTCATTGGAGAGAGAGGGAACACGAGGAATTTGATTTTTGGGTCTCATAAGACCCCGCTGTTGTCACTACCTTAGCACAATGTGGGTTGCTAAAATTCTTCCAGTGTCCATTCATGGGGGCACAACCTAGGCTGCTAAATGCCTTGGTAGATTACTGGAACCCAGATGTGGATCCATTCATGCTTGAGGGATACTCGTTGACTTCAATGACTGAGGAAGCTTCAGATTTTATGAGGGAACGAGGCCTCTCTCCCAACGTTATGCAGGTGGGAGGCATTTTTTTCATGACAAGGGGGAGGGAGGACTATCAAGGCCTTTGATGACAAGTTTTTTTCCTTGTGGGCACAACAGATTTCGGTGATAGAGGACTACCCCTATGCTGGGATCGACTTCTCCAGGAACCATGACATGGTCATACCTCCCAAAGAAGAGTGAGGAGAGTTAGGTATGCTTGTTTTATTTTTTCAACGTTATTTAATTTTTATTTATTTCTATATATATCATTTTTTTTTTATGTACCAGAGTATCTGACAAGTATGTTTCCATTATTTTCAGATGTGGGACCAGTGCCTCCAATAGACTTTGCGAGGAGCAGGCGACGTCCTCGACCAGAGGCAATACCAGAAGTAGTAGGGGGGCCTCCAGGCGGAGAGGCTGATAGATTTTTGATATGGGTGGAGCGGAACCTTACCATGCTCACTCGCACAGTCCCAATGGAAAATATCGAGGACCTTCTGCCATCGATGCAACCTCACAGTTTCAGGGTACTACAAACCTGGGTCCAGCTCGTTCAGCACTTGGCTAATGCCTTTTTTCACTATGGCAGGGCCAATAGGCCCTGCCCTTATCTAGGCTAGACATTTTATGTACCGAGGGAACCTTTTGTATATTTTTGAGGGCATAAGCCCCGTGACTCTTACTGGACATATTTTTGAGGTGCTTGCCCCCACTCATGTACTCTGATATTTTCAATATATATATGTTTTCTACATATTTTTATGTCTTATGGATTACATTCTATTTGCAAGTGTATTTACATGTGTGTGTGTGTGATTTTTCTTACATGTGTGCAAAATGCCAATCTAATATATGATTATCTAGAGTATCTATAACTTGATTCAAACTCCTAGGAACATGGATATACGTAATTTAATCAAATCTTCGTTCTAAGAGACGTACCCTAAGGAACCATTAGTGTAGAGTAGGATCATAAACGCAGTAAACCCCATTTAACTGGGACACAACAAACTGAGCATCTAAATAGACTCGGAGGTGAGAGATACCATGTGACAAAGCATCACAAAGCAACTCTATAACTACATTTTATTCGACAACATTGTTTGTGGTATCACCAAAACATATTCCTCTTGAAGATAGAAAATGGCCTTGAGGTGTAAAAATCACCCAAGTTGCGGAAGCAAGCCTCCGAGTGTGCTAGTTAGCATCGTCCATGAACCCAATGAACACCTCTTATTCACTTGACATATTCCATAGTGAAAAAGATGACATCAAAAAATGACACATCCATAAAACCACAAAGACAAAAAATAAAAAAGAATATGTACAAGAACTATACATATGTACTAGAAGTCACCCGAGGCGACCCCCCTACAAGTAATACTTCTTGAGGTAGAGCCCATTTCTAGGCTCCGCCAAATAATTTCCCTCAAATTCCACCAGACGATAAGAGCCCTTCTTTAGAACCTCTTTCATGATGAAAGGTCCAAACCACATTGGTTTGAACTTGCCTGCCCCCAGGGGGTACTTATCTTGGTCATAGACTAGGACAAGGTCGCCTTTAGAGAAAATTCGAGCATGAACGGACCGATCATACTGACACTTGAATTTTTGTTTATGAGCTTTGTTAGCCAAGGTTGCATCACGATGCTACTCATTGAGCTGCTCGAGGTGTAATAAATTCTCTTTAAGTGGTGAAGTGTCTGGAAATAACTATACCGCCAACTTTAGAGACAGGATCTGGCACTCTATGGGAAAGACTACTTCCATCTCGTAAATGAGTTGAAAAGGTGAGAAAACGGTTGCAGTCTTAAAAGACGTTCGGTAGGCCCATAATACAGAGTATAACATCAAATGTCAATTTTACTTGGACGAATTGATCGTTCGCTGTAGAATGGTCTTAAAAGATTTATTTACAACTTCCACCTGACCATTCGCTTGTGGGTAGTAGGGTGATGAATGTTCTTTCCTCAAACCAAGATTTGATGTTTTCTCAGACATTATTTTGTTCTGAAAGTGACTTCCATGGTCAGTGACAATCTCTCTTGGGATGTTGAATGTTTCTATAATATGGTTAAACAAAATGATATTTGTGGTCTCTCCGTCATCTTTGAATGTTGGCATAGATTTGACCCACTTGGTGAAGTATTATACTACTACAATGATATAACGGTGCCCCCTTGTTGAAGGGGGTTTCATGTAGTGTAATCAATCCCCCACTTGGTGAAGGGACCAACAGTAATGACGAGAGACATGGGAGTGGGGTGTTCCCTCATCTTCTGAGAGAAGATCTGACATGGGTGGTACTTCTTCACCAATTCAACACAATCTTTTATTAATGTCGTCCAAAAGTAACCTGCTCGGAGAATCTTTTGGGTTGTTTCCAACCCAGAAAAATGAACACCACATGCTCGAGTGTGGTAATTGTTAAGCATGATTTATGCTTCTTCATGAATGAGACATCGGTGAAGGATGAAATCTACACCTCAACGATATAAAGTGTCCTCAAGTATGAGATAGTTCTTGGCCTGATGGCATATATGGTGACACTCATCATGAGAAGCAGAGGTGAGGCACTTCAAAGTCTGGATATAGAAAAGTACATATCCATACCATGGGTCTAAAGACGTGATAAAAAACATGTCTCCTTTAATGGGTGAATCTTCAGGCATAACATCACCTGACTCAACCGAAAGTTTTGAGATGAGTTCCACAAAAACCAACGACTTTTTAGATTTTTTTGAAACAAAATATAAGTCAAATTCATGGAGGAAAACTACCCATCTACTGATCTTTTTGCCTATTACTCGTCATGTCAACACATACTGAAATAGTATCACAATGACAATGACAGTGGTTTTGCGAAACAATATATAGTGACAGAACCATTGGACGACGTGAACTACTGCCAACGCAAGTTTCTCAACGTGGAAATAATTGAGTTCTAGTCGAATGAGGCCTCGACCCAGGTAATAAATCACATATTATGAGAGAAAATGATCCTCCTAAACCAATACCATACCGATGGTCGACTCTTCCGCAACTAATTACAATAAGAAATCCTTATTATAATTGGATGGCCGAAGCAGAGGGGCAGTCATGAGGGCATGTTTCAACGCTTTGAAAGAGTGTTGAGTTGCTTCATCCCAATGAAAAGGAATGTCCTTCTTCAGTAAACACATAAATCCCTTTGTGATCTCGGCATAGTTTGCGATGAAATGTCATAAAAAGTTCACTTTTCCCTATAAACTCTGAAGCTTAAGGATTGTGTGTGGTAGAGGAAACTAAACTATTGCCTCAACTTTGAGAGAATCGACCATGATCCCTATTGTTGAAACTATGAAACCTAGCAGATGACCTGACGTCAAGCAAAAAATGCATTTGTTTGGATTCAAGTGAATCCGTTAGTAGCGACATTACTCAAAGATAAGTTGGAGGTGTATGGGATGATCATTTCTCTTACAAGATCATGATGCTAAATCATCAAGGTAGGCCTCGACTATATGTTTGATATTGTGGAAAGAAAAAGACATGGCTCGCTGAAAGTTAGCCCCACAAAATTTCAAACCAAAAGGTATCTTCTGATAAGCGAATGTACCCCATAGACAAATGAAATTGGTTTTGTGTTGGTGTTTGGGTTTGATCTGTATCTGATTGTATCCTGAAAAACCATGTATGAAAGAAAATTCCTCGTAATCTTCACATTCGTTGACTATCTGGTCAATAAATGGTGTGGGGAAATTATCCTTTGGACAAAACTTGTTCAAATCACAAAATTTCGTACATACGCAAATCGTACCTTATTTTTTGTTGATTGGAACAGGATTTGACACCCATTGAGTTAAATGGATGGGGTAGATAAAAACTGCTTTGATCAATTTCTCTACTTCAGCTTTAATCATTGTTTCTTTCATAGGATTGACTGGACGAAGATTCTGTCGGACTGAATTAGTGTCAGTATAAGTTGCAATTTCATGTTCGATGATTCTTGAATCAATGCCTAGCATTTCCTCGTAAGACCAAGAAAAGATGTCACGAAATTATTTAAATAAATATGTGTAGATTTGAATCTCCTTGGGGGAATAGTCAGCTCCGACAAGAATATTCTCCATGATGCCAGGGGTTCTGGAGATATCAATAGGTATTGTTTCAGCAATGGTTTCTATATTACCCTCGTCATAAACAATGTGCATAGACGAGGGATTGATAGGACAAGACCTATATCCAGTCATAGTCAAAGTGAATTGTCCTACTTCAATTCTTCTTAACTCTGGGAGGAAATAATATCTTCAATAATTTCCTCGTCTGATGGCAAGACTAAATCTAACGAATCAGTATTGGAAAGGGAACCTTGAGACCAAGTAGGCACGAGAATCAGATCTAACTCTTGTGCGGGAGTCAGATCGAGGTCGACAGAAGCTTGTTGGACTATTGAGTATGCAACTTCTTCCATGGACAAGGGCATGCCCATATCCTGGTGCCCTATCCCTTCCATCATGGTCGATGGGGAAGGAAGAGTCCATGGATTGTTGAATTAAGATGTAGGAAATGATGGGACTTGAAAAATCTCAACCTTTGGTTGGTTGGAAACAAAATTAACGTCGACAAAAGGAGGTGGGTAATCGAAAGTACCCATCAAAGGTGGGCACAAACCAACCCCTATATTGATGATGTCGGGTTGAGGGTTATCAATTATCAGGACCATGGATGCCCCCGATGAAGGGCTAGGATGGGAGAAAGACAACTGATCAATGGTCACAATTTGACCCTCATGTGGAAGCAACAAGACCCAGAAAAATATAGTGATCATTTCTTTCATAGAATAGGTCCAACTCCTTCCTAAAAAGAGATTGTAGTCGAGATATGCATCGACCACTTCAACGTCGATGCACACGGTCTTCCCCCCTAACTGGATAGGAAAAGAGGGGATGATGCCATGTGGTCAGAATGAATGACCGTTAAAACTGGTAAGAAGAGTTGGTGACAGAGACAAAATGTGTTGGCCAATGGCCTTCCAACATGCCAACGACATCACCCATGTCGAGGTGCCCTCATCAACCACTGTGTGAAAAATGTTCCAGGTAAAAGTTTTCTTGGTGTAAGTCACTACTACCTGAAACTCCATGTGGTAAGGGAGATGAGGTTTTAAGTCAGTCATATCAAGAATGATCATACCTGGATTACAAGTCTCAACAGATCCTAAGGCAGCTAACAAAGCGTTTCTCTGGGAAGGGTAGATCTTGAGGAGCTCCAAATAAGACATCACACAAGGGGTTTGAGACACATCTTCCACCATAGAGTAGTTATGGGTGGCCCTTGCATTTGGATTGTGAGAAGCTTTCTTGAACGCACCTTTTGAGATGTGTGTCATTGTTTTTCCCAACATCTTCTCAATCTAAAGAGGAAGAGGTGGGTTTTCAACTTCTTTTCTCTTCTCAAAGGTGTTTAGCATTTTGTAATCATATGCTCTAGTTGAGATATAAGCATCACCTTTCATCATATACAAGTTCGCGGATGAAGAATTACACGAAGATGGAGGGGGTCCTTGAATGACCCCTTACGTGCTTGAAGAGGCTTGAGTTAAATTTTTCCCATGTTGAAATGGGTTCATTAACACAGTAGGTTGTTGTTGTGAAAATAGCATTTGGGCCTCCGCAAGCCGAGGGTACAGGAGAGTCGGGTGGTCTTCCATTCACAGGTTACATAGATACTTCAACTTTTTCTTTTATGTGTTTCCCCTGCCAGCATTATCGATATGTTTCTTATCCCCCTTACCCTTCTTTCACTGTTTCTTCTTTCTGTCATGCTATTGGGTGGCCTTCGAGTTTGTCGATTTCACACTGTGTACATCTGACACTTGGGTAGGGGGGAATATGGACTAGTAGTTTAGATGGTCGCTTTCTGCTATAATGACAATTGTTGCAATTGTTTTGACAGTTGATCAACAAGCCTCATTTGTGCTGAACCAACAATACCATCAACATGTTTTCCATCTCTCTATCTAGTCTTGTCAAGTATTGATTGTGGTTCATCTGGAAAAATGTCATAAAGTAGACCAGACTAAGAGTAAATCAGATCTAGTTTTTGAGCTCTCATTATTGCATCTTCTTCAGAAAACACTCCTGACATTGCGATGTCTTTGGATAACTGGGGCACCAAAGAATTAAGCAAGCACTCAAGAAGGAATGCTAGTGGGACTAAAACTTTTATCAAACTCTTTCGATGTCTCCATTCTTGGATGTGATCGGAGATATGATCCATCTTTGTCTTCTCAAAATTGACTAGCAATTCGGTGTCGACGTCGTATCTCACAGGTAATTGGAAATGGTTTAAGAAATCCATTGCCAATTCTTTGAAGGAAGAGTATCTTGAGAAATCGAGCTCAATGTACCATTTTGTGGCACTCCCTATAAGAGTGCGTTGAAACAAACGCAGTTGGACGAAGTCGTCTTTCAACGAATTGGATGAGCACCAAAGATGAAAGGTAGTCACATGCTCGCCTGGATCTTCATTAGGCTTAGCTTCAAACTTTGGAATGTTTGAAGGAAACTTGGTCGACATAGGAGGCCAACACGGATCATGATAGATAGGGTCATTCAATAACCTTGTCAAGTCTGGCAAATGCAAAGTTGTTAGAAATGGTAGTTTGGGTTGTTGATTATAACCATGGAAAAAGGGGCCTAGAGTTTGACTGGAACCAGGTTGCCAGGAAAAGTTAGGTTGTTGGACAAGGTTCTTATAAAAACCATGGCCATGACCAGCATATGGATTCTACGTTGGTTGAGACATCATTGACTGAATCTCGTAATAGAACATAGAAGGTTGGGATTGGATTACATTCCAAGGATTTTGGGAAGGGTGTCCCCCTACTGATCTGATTGGCATAGGTCCTAAGCCTTGCTTGGGGTTCCATTAGCTATGGAAGGGGTTTCCCCCGATTGACATATTTGACGAGGGAACTGATCCCTCCCATAGATTCCAAGGTCCTTTGGGGAAGGAATTCTTGGGTTTTCCCCCTATGCAGGAATAATACCTTGCATAGGATTTTGTTGTCCATAACCGAGGTTGCCTCCAGATGAGACAACATCTGACAAGAAAGAGTTGTTACCAAACGCACCGAACAAAGAGAACAGTGTCGAACATACCGCCATGCTATACAAAGGAAGTCCTTGACTACGTGCTTCAAATGAGCTAAAGTTTACGTTCGGCCTGGCGGGATGTTGGTGAGCATTACCGAGTGAAGGGGATGAAGGAGGTATATGACCCCCTCTATAAGGGAAAGTGCTATAGGAAGCTGAAGTGCCCCCCATGGATCCTTGTAGAGGAGTGTTAGAGCTCCCTGCCCCTAGACCTAAAGTCTGTAGAGTGGAGTAGGAAAGGACAGAGTTTGTATCGAAGCTAGGAATCCCGTATGAGAATGGAGGGCCTGTCACACTATGGGTGAAAGGAGTAGTGATCACCGCGATAGATGAAATAAGACCATTGCCCGAGGTAAAAGTGGTCGAGACCATGGTGGTATGGAGCGACGATGGATTCTTAGGAGGTGGAACACCCCCTGTACTGATAGTCATAGAGGGAATATGAGAATTCCCTAAAGAATTTGCAACATTTATTTCCATTTCTCCTTGTGACTATCTAACACTCGTAAGGATGAACTATACAACAACGAGCGTCGATAGATCAATGTTCGTAGGTTCGTATAGACCAATATATTCTGCTCCAAGGTCTGAAATGGTTGGTTCCTCTGGAATCAAATTTTCTTCTCTCTTAAATGAGTCGGGCATTGTTTCTTGTGACCTGGTCACCTCAAAATACCCTTGTTGGTCTAGTCTTTGCCTTAGCGGTGGCAGGGGGTGGCTCCAGATTGATCGATGGCAAGCTAAGAAGCCTTCGTGAATAGAGGAGCTCATGATCCTCCACTGTTTGAGAAGATCAATGACACACTAGGGATTTATATTAATTTTCAAGAGCTGGCACACACTAGAAAAAATCCCCTATGAGATAAGACAAGCAGATCACTATCTAGTTGGAAGAACAATTACACCATCCAACACTAGAGAAACTTACCGTTTCAAGTGCAAATTGAATACAGAAGCACCCTCCAGGTATAATTTGCAAAGCATGGCTTGATGGTTGTCCTAGGTACCGTGGTATACCCACATAGTCACCTGTGTAATTTCCTAAAATAAAGGCAACTAGGTTACCAGTGCATGAACAATCACCAGGAGGGTACAGTCGATAGTTGAGTGGACCGCAATGAGAAGGGTATCAAGCCGAAACCTATCAAGGGTATCGAAAGAAAGTGTTCCATAATATAATTGAGGACCTCAAATGGACTTGAGACCCATGAAGCTCTATGGAAAATCCGATCAACGAAATCCCAAGATAAGCCCTCTATATGTGTTCCCCACTATGTTTGGTCCGACTTTGGAGGGGTTATCTCTACTACCTTTCCATACGCGACCTCATGTTTAGCTCCTGTGTTAGAAGGGGTCTCAGATAAATTTCATGATACTGGACATTTTAGCACTCCCTAGCACAGACTTGTATGTTTTTTTTTGTAGCCTTGAAGAGTTTCCTCTCCAATCCTAAATCAAGGCTCTAGCCTAGACTAGTTGATGAACCCTATAAACATAAAGTCTAACTAATTTTAATTAATCATTAATTTTATTGGTTGTCTTAAGTCAAAGGGAATGAAAGTGAAAACAATGATGTTTTTAAGAGACGAAAGAGAAGAGCATATAATGAAACTGAAAACAAACTACTTCTTCTTCACAATTTCAGATTTGCACATTTAAACTCTTTAACCAACTTTTCAAACTACTTTTTTTTTTCTAAGATCTTTTAAAAGAAAACTCAAAACAAGCTTTCACTTGACTACGAGCTACTTATTTTCCTAAGTCAAGAGCTAAGAACTTATGAAAGCATTCTTTTTCCTGATTATTTAATACAAACAACCAACTACTTAACCAAACAAAGAAAGTGAAATCTATATTTATTTTTATTGTGCTTCCAAGACAAGAAATTTTAAAATGTATTCTTTTCTTCTTTTCTAAAGAAAAAAGGAAAAAAAAAAGACAAGAAAAGACCAAGAAATGACTTCTAGCCTTCCGCGGACTATGGGGAGTCATTGACAAAACCAAAGAGGCAGATCAGAATAGACTCACTATCTTGTCTAAAAACCGAATAAAGTAAAATGCAAGAACAACTTTAAAAAAGAAAAGCTAAAATGAAGTCAAACCTAAGCTACAGACCGTTATAATAAAGACCAGGAATGGATCAACAAAACCCCTAGGAAGTACAAATTATGATAGGGAAGAGGAAGATTGCCCTTTATTAAAACAAATTCTCAACACAGGCACGCTACTGACACTTCAGCAGCCAACGTATGTGCGTGGGCTGTCCAAAGGTAGGGTGTGTATGTACACCTGCAGGGTCACTGCAAACTGCGTACACCTCTATAACTTATAAAAAAAATGAAAAATAATAGTCCAGCAAACCAAGCAGGGAGTAATGGTATTGAAAACCAGAATCCCTTAAAGACACATAAACTTACTTTGATAAAGAAAATGCAAGGATAATTTTATAAAGAAAAGATAATATGAGGTTATACCTAGGCTACAGACTGCAACAACAGAGACCAGAACTAGATCAAGAAAACCCCTAAAGAGGATTACTTCTAACAGGGGAGAGGATGACTGCCTCTCCTTTAAAAAAAAATAAAAAAATCTAAACTCAGGCACGGTACTGACACTTCAGCAGCCAGCGTATGTATGCGGGATGACCAAAGGTAGGGTGCGTTTTTACGCCTGCAGGCCCACTACAAGCTGCATAAACCTCTGTTACTTTCCAAAATGAAAACTAGCAGTCAACCAATCAAATCAGGGAGTACTGGTATGGAAGACTAGAATCCCTACAAACTCATACCCTTGTTGAAACTCATAAAAAGGTAATCAAACCAATTTAAAAAACCCAAAAAGTAGTCCCAAAAAACCCTAGAGATCTTCCCTAGTATGATTGCCAATTCTTATGTGGGTGGGAAAACCCCCTACGGAGTAGCACTAAGGGTTCTTTAATGCATGCAGAAATGAGCCTTTAAAGTATCCTACTTTTTACTATCATCCCGACATATACCCCACATTCATGCATAAAACACAAGGATAAAAGGATCTAGCAACTCTACCTTGAACTCCTCGTTTGGTGTTGATCGTTTTGCATTCAGTTGCACCTTGAATGCAAGTCTCCTCCCAAATATAACCTGCATTCATAAACAAACAAACAAAGAACTCCAAACATGCATCTTATATATGAACTAGTGGGTTAGAGGTTCTGATAAAATATAATCAAAACTGAATATTGAACGCCTCATATGGAGGGACGGGAAAAATAATTATTTCTTATTAACCTCACAAAAGTAACTTGCAATGGTGAGATCAGCCACTACTCCTCGAACTTGGTCCTGGGCTCCTCTTCAACTATGCACCAATTGCTTCCACATATGCTTCTTCTCTTCAGTTCTCACAAAATGGCTGCAAAAGATTGGGGCAAGGGGAATACAAAAATTGGTAGAGTTTCTTTTCTCTTATTGTTTCTCTCTTTGAATGGGACCCCTACCTATTCTTTTATAGGCTAAAAGAGGGTAGTTATCCTATTGAGTGACCGGATATGAGTGGTCAAACAATTTTGGAAAATTACCTAAAAAAGTGTATTATGTATGAAGCTTTCTATTCTTTGTGCTTTTGTCAGTATACGTGAGCTGTAATGGGTCAGCTAGTGTATACATGTGAGCAACAGTGGTGTAGGGTGCATACATCCTCAAAAGGATGGTTTTTAGAAGAGTTGTTTAATGGTGTCTTGGAAACAATGGCAAGCAAGATGGCCTAATTCCAGGTATGCATGCCTGGTGCAAATTAGGGTTATAACATTCAAGTGTCCTCTCTATTAGGAAATGTTTCAATCCTTCCATGATCTCCCCTTTTAAACCATCCATCTTTCTATTTATTGCCTCCAACTTAGCTTATGTTGAATCCATCATCTCTTGTTTTTCATCTTTTGTTACTTTCTTCTTTTGTAAATCATTTATGTCCCTACTCATTTATTCACCTTCATCAAGAGTCCAAGTAGGATTTTCTAGAGGCTTATTCGGTGTAGAAGTTCCCTTTTTTCGTGGCATGTTGGTCAAGTATCACTTTAAACCTTGATTTTGAGGTGGTTCTACTAGAAATTATTCCTTTTATTGTATCTCCAAAATTTTGGCCCTTCTGAGTATGAAATTTTCTTTTTTTTAGGTCTCTGATATTTCTTCTCTGCAATGCCACAGGTCTGATCAAAATTGGATGTGCCATGTAGAATTTACGATAACTTCCCCACAAATTTCTGATTTTTGGCCTTTCCATGATATCTCACGTGTATAGTGTGCCCCACAAAAAATAATTGATATGAAATTATGAAATGTGTACCATAACTACTAAGGTTTTTCCACTATCCAATGCAACTTGTATCACTCAATTTGGATACTCTATGAAGAATTTACAATTGTTTTACTCGTAACACCTGCTTGAGACTAGTCAATCTACAAATGTAAGAAGACCCAGAAGCTAAAATTATTACCACAGATACCTTAATAATTTATGTAAATATCCTATGGATTTTAGGATCTGAAATGTTATAGAAACAAGTTTATAGCAAAAATTCTGCAATGACTCAATTCAGGATGATTCCAGAACCCTATCTTACAAAGGTTGTAAATCTGAAAGTATAAGGCCTTGGGAGATAAAATTTTAACCCAACGTACCTTGATCCATCTACTAAATATCCTCCAAGACATTCCTTCTTAATCATTGTATAAAAAAAATTATATCGAAAATTCCAAGGTGTCTCAGATGTAGCAGCAAAACCCCAAGACCTTGAGCTCTGATACCATATGTTAGGAACCAAATATCAATATAGCATAGAAAAACCTCAGAATAAGTACTCAACACCTTGAAAAAGAGATAAATTTATATAATAAGCCTCTTTGAGGGGGAAACCTCCTTATGCCCACATAAATGTCCAAATACAAGATGATTCCAAATGAAAATGTTTCCTTGGTATATATAGGAGACTATGAGGTATAATAACAACTAATGGACTAAAGATGACATAAATCAAATAACATTACTAATCTAATATGCTCCAATTAAGGGGTAATGAACCACTATTGAGGGCTTAAGACAATCATACAAGTACCATAAGGTTTAGGGGCCTCTTTGAGGTGGACTAGATCACACCATTCTCATAAGCCTATGATCTAACCCTCAATATATAGCTACTTGACTCTTCTACATCTCAACAACATTTACACTTTCCTTTACAACACAGAATAGAACTATTATTCGAACCAAACCAACAACAACCACCAACACCTTGACCTAGACCTCCTAGGTTATTATTTGTACTAATTTACAAGCTTATTAGTCATTACAATCTCTACCAAAACCCTAACCCTGGAATGGTTAGGTTTTACTACCTGTGCACCTTGCATGCTTTCCTTCTTTGCATGTTTCATTTCCTCACATGTGTTTCTTTCCCTGCCAGTTTTTCTTCTCCAACATTAGGCCTTACCTTCCAAAATTAGACCTTTCATCAAAACAAACATGTTCCCAACAGTCCCCCAATAGTAACATGTGGTTCATCTAGAGCCACTTAGTTGGTTCGTGCTCCTTTAACTTCCCTATCCAAAATAAGGAAACTTTCTGCAAGTTCCTTTCCTTTTCCTTCCATCTGCGCAACTTTGTTTGTTAGTGCCTCTACTTTCTGCATTGTTATCTCCTCTTGCATCAATTCTTCTCTCTCTGCTTGTTCCTGTGCTCTACTTTTCTTCTCCTCCTCCAAATGAGTGATCATTTGTGTTGCTTGTTCTTAGAGGGGTTTCAACTCCGCTTATGTTTCTTGCTTCTGCGTCTGCGTGGATTTCAACTCTTTCTACAAATTCTTCATTTCTTGAGTGCCCTTCAAGCACTCTATGATGCTCATTATATTTTACCTTTGTTTGAGATATTCTATGGCTATGTTGGTTGACTCCTCTTCTTGGTATCATTGTTGGACCTTCTTGTCCTCTTCTAGTGTTGTCCAGACCTGCATGGATCTGTCAAACAGTTCTTCTACTGCCTTTTCTTGGTTCTCCATATCCTCTATTTGGAGTGCAACTTCTTTTGATATTTGTTCTCAGAACTCGAGAGGAGTTGTAGGTTTGATCCTTTCTCTGATCACCTCAATATCCTTCTTATAATGGTCAATGGCTTTCATAATCATGTTGATTTTCTCCTTTGCACTCTTCTGTAGTGCTTGTGCATTTTCTAGGATGTGATTATAAACTGTTGTCAATCCCTATTCCATTCTAATAATGCATTATTTTTCCTCTTTTGTTTTGATCTTCACCTGCTCAACTATCAGTTCTAATGAATCCTTTTCATTCTTAGTTTCATGCAATTACACTGCATCTCTCCTTGTGCGCGATTCAACTTCCTATGTGAAACTGACTTGAATTTTGTAGAATTCCTTGGTTGGTATCCTCACCAGCACCAACTTTACCTATTCCAAATCCTTCAGAGGTGTATGGGCTATGGCCTTGTCCATATGCAACATCTCTAATGTGACTTGCAATCTTGGAATTTCTTTTGTGATGGTCTGAATGGTATATTCCTCATTTGGTGCAGTCCTTTCCTCTACTTTTGTTGTTGTGGGAAAGGGTTTTTTTCCCCTTTGATTTATTTGTGTTTCTTTTATTTTCTCTAGGACCTACCTTATGTCATCCAACTCATTTTTTTTTCTCCCTCGTTGGTGATGGGCCTCTTCGAATTCCTCAGCTGCGTGATCTTGTACTCTTTCTTTGATAAGGTCAGCATCGTCCTCAGTAATTTTGTATTCATGCAGCTACTTATGATCCTTGGCCTTCTTACACGACTCCATTGTATGTATAATCAACCAATTGGGTGGAAACATTTCTTGTGGACTGGCTTCCAAGTGATTTTTTTTGTCATTATGTCCCCCAATCTTTTTTCTCCCTATATCGGGGAAGTGTCCTTTTTCCCTGCCTGCGAATCCTTCTCTGGTGCACTTCCCTTCTTCTGTTGCACCAACTTCTCACTGGGCTTCCCCTCTTGTGTCATATTTTTAGGTGAAACACTGTCTCCTAGATGTGTCTTAGATGAACCTACTTATACCTCCTTTCCTTTTGGAATATCTTTGGGGATAACTGGGATCTTCTAGTCATCTTTTCAATCCTGCATTTCCATCTCAATTTCTTCTGCCTTGATGCAGAATTGAATTTTGGTTGGATCCATGCACACTTGGATTCACATGTTGTGGCATGCAGATATGAAGTTTTTTATACCTTGATATTGCATGACAACCTCTAGAGTGATTCTCCATGTATTATTTATTCTCTTATGGATGTCACTGAAGTACCGCGCAAAGGTACCCACGCTGCCACTTCTCTCTTGGGGTCCAAAGTGATCCCCATTGATGTATACCATGTTGCATGGTAACAACCTACTATGTTGCAAAAGTAGGAGTATGGAGGCTCCCTCCACCTGATTAATGCTATCAGAATCATCAAACATGAGTAATAGAACTGTGTTCCCAAGTCCTACTCATCCTTACATTCATCGAGAAATAGGTTCAGTAGGTATGGGGCCTAGCTGAGCATGGTGTCATTTGTGCTCTTTGATGCAGATGCAACAATCCCTGCAGGGACCTCTTCCTTGCATCACTTTCTTAGAAGTTTTCATGACATGATTTATATGTCCATCCAGGTGGTTGTGTCACTGATTCTTTTTATGATTATCCCGAGTGAGCCTCTCTCTATCCCGTATTTTTTCTTCATCTCCTCTGCTAGGGCCTTTTATTTGGTTTTTTAATTTAGGTACTACATGGGAGTTTCTCCCATTGATGAAAAAACTATGATTAACACAATTAGTTCCACGTCGATGGAGATTAGTTACTCCATCAATAGGAAGCCTCCATGGAGGACTGCCATCAACTTCTTGACACATTTATTCACTTCTCTCCCTTTTCCAAAGTGGGGAATATCCATAAGGTTTATGTTCCTAAGCCTTCTTCACATTTATTTGGCTGCATCATGGGATCTCTAAAGGGTTCTGTGACTATACTCTTCATATACACCTCACTACTACATATTGAAAAATTTGCGACGACCACTTGTGATGAAAGTACTCTTTCATCGCAACATGCAAGAGATTTTTTTTTTTTTTTCTAAATCTACCCTATGTTCATCGCAATTTCGATGCCTACAGTTTGACTGAACTGTAATGATCAATGTTCGTCTCATAAGTGATGACCTTAGATTGTCCGTCGCATAAGCGATGATAGTTGACCATAATAATTTAGTCAAACTTTACCGTTGAAAATGACCTAAAATAAATAGTTGTAAAAAAATATATATTTTTTTAGGTCGTTATTGTCGCAATTGCGACGATCATGACCTAAAATTGGCCTATAAATATTTGACTATTTGAAGAAGTTGCGACAATCTTGCTATAACAACGACGGTTCCGAAAGTGTATTTTTGTGCGGAAAAATGTCGCAAAATGTTGTTAGAGGTGGGGAAAAAAGTAAAGCGGGTGAAAAGGGTGATGGTAGATGTTATTTCCCTTGTAAAAAATGTTGCCTCAAACATCCCATAAAAATTTTAATAGCAACAACTACAAAACATTGTAGGAAATATGGTCACATTGATGGCGGATAAAATGAATATCGTATCATGGTAATTAGCTATATATTTATTATCCTTTTTTATTTTGTCAATTTTATATAAAATTATATATATGTATATATATTGTTTGAATGTTTGTTATAGTATACACTAATTTTGCATGATCATTTGTAATTATAAATTTAGAGTTTCCCTCTAACGTTCTGCGGAATATTGCACCAAGTATTAGTAGAAATGATGTTGTACAAGCTGAGGAACATCATCATGACCAAGCAAATGAGAATCTCATGGAAGAAGATGATGGGACAAATCAAGTTAATGATCCCATGGAAGAAGATGATGGGAAAAATCAAATGATCCAAGATTTGTTTTCATAGACGGATGAGGATGGGGAAAATGATGGTATTTATGATGAACCTCTATTATAAAAGGCAAATAAATGACTTTATGAAGGATCAAGAGAAAATCTTGTCTCTGCTACATTGTTGTTGGTGAACTTAAAGGTTATGAATAATTTGTCGAACACTTGTATGACATAGATACTAAGGTATGTAATATGTTTCATCTCATACTGTACATAAATGATGATTTTTTTATATATTTTTTTAGTGTTAATTAATGTGTAAAATAAGAATGCATTTTTTACGATTAATATTTGATCTAGATTATTTTCAGCACGAAATGAGAGCGGAGATATAATAAAGAAATGAACAGAGCTATTGAAGATATTCAATAATATAACATAAATGTATCAGAGATGCAACCATAAACACAGATATACAGTAATACATGATTTCTATTAATTAGAGAAATGTACAGAGACTGTAAAAATACAGAGTGAAAGACTCGCTAGAATGGTGGCAACTTATCTTTGAGAAGAGATGTGACGGCTACTTGCATTCGCAAGAAGATCATTACAATGAGGATCTAAAGGCCCTTTTACAATAAAAAGGAATGCCAAAAGTCCTAGACATCCAAAAACCTAACCCTAGGAGATGAAGCGCCAAAAGTCATGTGGGACCCGTTTGGGTAAGTGAGTACATCAACTTCTCGAGGTCGTAACTTTTGCATACGATCTCCATTTTAGGCATGTGATAGCTCGTTGTAAAGGTATTGTTGAGGAGATTCATTTTTGGGGCTTAATCATGCCTTCGGATATCATTGAGAACCTCGATCTTGAGAAAACTTCATTTTGACCCTCATAATGGCCCCTAAAGTTAAAACCTGCTAAAAATAGTAAATTGCCAAAATGGACAGAAAATTGTTTTGAGCCATTTGGAAAAGGTGGTTGGCCACTGATATCCACCTGGATCAATCCTCCCTCCTTAGGAAGCAATGGTCTCCATTGTGTTGAGTTCCCAGGGGAGAGGGAAAATCATTTGTTGAATCTACATCTTGGTGAGTTGCTTGTCTTGCTGGAGAACTCGCGCTGCTTAGTTTGTGGAAATCTATCACGAAACTGTGGCTGGAAGGTTTGGACCTTTTTAACCAGTCTAGATATTTTAGATGACTGTGTGCATAAGGAATCTTTGTGCTTTTCTGCAACCTTGTCGACCTGCTTCTGTTGGATAGAAGGTGCTTTGGTCGAAGCTGTGGTGGCTGCAATATCCTTCTGTTCACCCTTTGAACAGATTATGGAGAAGATGAATTTTGCAGTATGAGATACTACCTTGCAACACTTTTTAGGTTGAACAATAGTCGGAACTACCTCTGGTATTCTGTAGAGATGACCCCCCAAAGTAACAATGACACTACGGGGTCGAGACTCATAAACAGCATGGCGTCTCCACATATATGGTTGGCCCAAGAGCACATCACAAACATCGAGTGGGGAAACATCACATAATACCTCATCCTTGAAGGGTTGGATGCCGTATGACAATCGACATTGCTGGCTGACACAAAGATCTTGTCCTTGGCGAAGCCACCCAATGCTGTATGGTTGCGGGTGTGGTGTTGTTGACAATCCCAACTGTTTGATGACCTCTGTTGAGATGAGGTTCTTTTGGCTTCCACTATCAACAATAAAATGCAGCGGGGTCCCCTTCACCCACATCTGTGAATGAAAAAGGTGCTCCCCATCTTCTGGATCTATTGGTTCTTCTAGTTGAATTGCTACGGTCGTGACAATAGCAGTGGCGTCTGCATCGATGATCTGTCTTTTACCAGTATTTTTAGAATCAGATTATGAATCAGGGTTTGGCTCCTTGTATTTGATCTCGGCCACCAATGACTGTTTTGAGCGACATTCGTCGGTGTTGTGCTAGGGGCTTTTGTGGAAATCACACCATTTTCTGGTGTCCTTCTTTGTCTTCTTGTGACCCTTCTTTCCCTGTGGCTTGGACTGGTTTTCGGGAGACTATTTGTTAGGGTTGTCTTTGTCATACTTTGGTTGTTGTGGATTTGCAGACCTGAACTCCCATTTGTTCTGGTGCTTAAATTTCTACTCGATTTTAACAGCATATCGATAGGCAGCACCGAGTGATGAGATGTCCAGAAAATCCATTTCAGTTTAGATGTATCTGTGTAGAGCCCCATGGTATTTCAGAACCAAATGTCGTTCAGAGTCTTTGATACCCATCTTGGTGTGCAAGGTATGGAAGCTATTGGTGAACTCCAGAATTGATTGGCCCTTCTCTTGCCGTAGTGTGGTCCATCTCATGTACTGGTCCTCATAGTTTCCAACAAGGTAGTATTGTTCCTTTACTGCATACACAAAAAATTCCCAAGTGGGCTCAGCCTCATATATTCCAGAATCCTCTGTGGAACTCTGCTCCCAGTAAGTTTCCCACCAATGATTGAAATGGGGGAGAGCCTTAAGGAGTGTGAAGGTGATCTTTTCCTTGTCTGAAAAATTATGAATAGAGAAATAACCTTCTAGCAGATTTAACCATTTATCTAGGGCATCTGCATCCATTTGACCTTCAAATACGGGAATATCAAAATTAACGTGTACCTTGAAAGGCGAGGTGCCTCCAAAGTGGTCGCTTGATGAAGATGCACCTGATGCTATCGGCAAGTGTTGAAGGATGTGGGAAAAAATCTCCATCATTTCGTCCCTCTGTTGCATGAGATCTTGCTCAAGCAACAGACTGATAGGATCGTCTGCTCCGTCATTTTTATTTTCTTTCGCCATTGAGGGTTTCTTGGGTGTGCGAGAGCGATTGTCTTCAAGAGATACAAGCTCGAGACCCAACTTGCTATACTCGGACCTCGTCGGGGACATGCACTGAAAAACAATCAAGAGAAGCCTGCTTTGATATGACTGATCCAGATTATTTTCGGCACGAAATGAAAGCAGAGATATAATAAATAAATGCACAGCGATATTGAATATATTCAATAATATAATAGAAATGTATCAGATATGAAACCATAAACACATATATACAATAATACATGATTACTATTAATCAGAGAAATGTACAGAGACTGTAAAAATACAGAGTGAAAGACTCACTAGAATGGTGGCTGCTTATCTCTGAGAAGAGATGTGACGGCTACTCGCATTCGCAAGAAGATCATTACAATGAGGCTCTAAAGGCCCTTTTACAATAAATGGGAATTCCAAAAGTCCTAGACATCCAAAAACCTAACCCTAGGAGATGAAGCGCCAAAAGTCATGTGGGCCCCATTTGGGTAAGTGAGTACATCAACTTCCCGGGGTCGTAACTTTTACATACGATCTCCGTTTTAGGAGTGTGATAGATCATTGGAAAGGTATTGTAGAGGACCTTCATTTGGACCCTCAAAATGGCCCCGGAAGTTAAAACCTGCTAAAAATAGTAAATTGCCAAAATGGCCAGAAAACTGTTTTGAGCCATTTGGAAAAGGTGGGTGGCCACCGATATCCACCTGGATCAATATTCTTACATTAACTATTTTTTTGTTATGTTGTATATTGTTAGGTGAATTTTTCTTACCATCGTCAAATATTTTACCTCACACATATCGAGGTTTGCATGCCATTATGAAAGACATTGGAATGGATTATCAAACTATAGATGCATGTCCTAATGACCATATTATATATTATGGACAAAATGATTCGAAAACTGAATGTCTGCAATGTCTTATCAATAGATATCGAACCAATCAAGTAACAAAAAGGGTGCCTCGAAAGGTTCTTCGTCATATTCCCATAATTCCACATTTGCAGCGATTGTTTAGGTGTGAAAGCATAGCACAATTTATGGATTACCATGCACGTAACATAAGTGAATATTTTGTTCTTCGAATGTCTGTCGATGGTTCTTCATTTAGAGAAATTGAGGAAAAATGGACAGATTTCAAAGATGAACCTCGTAATGTTAGGCTTTCATTGGCAGCTGACGGTGTTAATCCATTCGGAGAGATTAGGTCCATTTACTCAGTGTGGCCTATTTTTGTTATCAGCAATAACATTCCTCCTTGGATGTCAATAAAGAGGGAGCACATAATGTTGACAATGATTGTTCTAGGTATTTGTTTACATTAATTTTTGGAATTTAACATTTTCATTTGTTTCAATTTTTGCATAATATATTTTGTTTATTTATTTTTAATTATATATATTACATGATATCATTCCTTTAGTAATTATGTGTAATTTCAAAAAATTAGGTAAGTACTAGGTTAAATATATGAGTGTATATATCGAGCCTCTTATCAATGAGTTACTAAATTTAAGGGTTGGCATCACAATGTACGACATATGAAAACTAATAGGGGAGAAGAAATTTAAATTCCATGGAATACTTTTATGAACAATTCATGATGCCCCTGGACTAACACATTTTTGTGGTATGTATAAGAATTCTAATATTTCCCTTTAATACTATACAATATTTTAATGTTATCATAGTGTATGTTTACTTTTTAAATAATATCATCGTATAATTGTCGATATTAATCCATTTGTTGTAGGTCTTCAAACAAAGGGTAAATTTGCATGTCTAGTTTGTGGACCTAAGATGAAGTATCGTCATTCAAAAAATTTAGGAAAGATGGTGTTTGATGAGTATAGGCACCTTCTTACTAAGAACCATAGGTATTGTACTATTGAAAAACGTTTTTTCAATGGGAAAGAAGAGACTGGCTTAAAACCACGAAGAATGACACCTCACCTATGAAGGTTGGAATATAATATAAATCGTCAAGGTACTCAATTTCATAATGTATCATAGATCGTGTAATGTTTTGAATGTTTATTTTAATCATTGAATTTATTTTACCGTATTTGATAATTATTTTTGTGATTTCTTTAATGCTTCATGAAGGCCGCAATCATCATGAAGGTATTAATAATGGGATTCCACGAGGAATGAAATCTTATCCCGCTCAATCCATGAGGTTTCCGTACTATGAGGAGCTAAAAATAGCTCATTTGTTTGATACAATGCATATTAGGAAGAATGTGACTGAAATGTTATGGCGAACCATAGATGGTAGGAGGGACAAAGACAAAATTGTCAAAATTTGTACTGACATTTAGGAAGCCAATCATGCAATGTGAAGTGTGATTCGATATTCAAATAGATCAAATGGAGTACTACACCGAAATAACCTTCCATGGTTATTAACAGAGCAACAATGCAATGATGTAAAAGAGGTCATTCAAAGAATTAAATTTCCCACAAGTTTTGCTTCAAACATAAAAAATATCTTAACAAAGAAAGGCAAATTTGGTGGGGTAAAAACACATGATTGACATACCTTCATTAAGGTAATAATTTTGGTATACAAATTTATATATATTGGCCTTATAGATCTTCTTTTTTTTTTCTTGTCTACTTTGGTCGAAACAAATAACGATTCATTTTGTTGTTACAGTATGTTCTACCACTATCTCTCACAAACAACTTTGACAACAACGTCAAACAAGTTATATATGATCTTGGAAAATGCATGAGGTAATACCTAGTTGTCATTTATAAGAAAAATGTTCTTTCAAATTATTGTTGTACTTAATGACACATGTTTTACTTGTACTAATGTAATGTAATATATTATATTATGTTATGTTAAAACATGTTATTTTCTTGTGTCACAGTCTCATGTAGATGGTTTTCATTGAAGGAAATCCATGAAGATGATATAAAGTATTGGAAGAGAGAAATTTCTCGTCTAATGTGTGAAATGAAAAAGTATATACCTCTTAAATTTTTCAATGCACAAGAACACTACTTCATACACCAAGTTGAGGAGATTGAAATTTGTGGACCTGTTCACACAAGGTCAATGTGGATGGTGGAGAGGCACTTGAAGTCATTGAAGGTGTTGGTTAGACAAAGAGCACATCCTGAGGGTTCTATGGTGGAGGGATATATCGTATATCAATCCATGGTATATATTAGTCAGTATCTTCCTAAATTAGCAGCACCAACTATGCATGCAGTGGATCACATTTGGGATGTGAACTCCATCAAAAAATTTGAAGATGAGCATATGTTGGGGAAAGGTAGAATGAAAAAAATGAGAGGTAATATATTAATAATTGTGACAATTTATATTAATAATACATATAAAGTTTTGTTTTTGTGTATATGATCATACTCATTAATATATTAATATAATTTATTTCATAAATTATAAATATTTATAATTATACCTTCATATTGTACATTATAACTAATATTTAATATTGGTGAATTATGTTTTTTTTATTTAGTTTCTCTAGAGTGGGATGCACTGCATTTATACATTGCAAACAATCTTGACTGGATGAATGTATGGATTGAAAGATGTAAACAACATAATGGAGGTAGGTTATCATGGAAACAATTGTCTGAATTGGTTAGAGAAGCCCATCGTAATGGAGATGTCAATGTTATGCAAAGGGAAATTGATCTAGAATATGGTTTGAAAGATGGACAGGTAAGCAATTTCACCCATTTTATTCAGTTATCTTATATTATACTAATGTGACTGCATGTGTACTGTATTTTCAAATACTTTCGAAGTTATATAAATATATGTTAATTTAATAATTGGCAATGCATCTTTTACATATCTAACATATTGCAGTTGAAACACCACAAGGCTATGTGGTGCAATGGTCGTAAATTTTGCATCAAACAATTGGATGAAATAAGGAAAATTTCTGATAGTGGGATAACTGTAGTATTCCAGGTTACTAATGTTTCCTCTAGGAGTGAAAGACATCCCCGAGAGTCTGAAAATAGATATTATGGGTATTTAAATGATATACTTGAGTGTGACTTTAATTCCTTCAAACTAGTTATGTTCGATGTCAAATGGTATAGGTTATGAATGCATGAACTTGATGATGAAAGAACTGTTATTCAACATGCCAATGGATTTCTAATGATTAAAACAATGATGTTTGAAAGAGGACAGAATCACTATGTTTTTCCAAGCCAATGTGAATAGGTATTTTACTTGAATGTTCAATGTGAAAGGGATTGGTCATTTGTTGTTAGATATGATCCAAGAGGAAGGCCAATTAAGTATACTCATTTATAGGAAGAATATGATTCAACAGAATATCAGACAAAGCCGAAAGATCATGGAGGGTCGACAGATGAAGAAGACGAAGAATATCATGAACTAGGCGTAGGAGACAATATTTCAATTCATGAGGATGATGTCGATGAAAATATGCTCAAAAATGACATTGATGACGATGATGATATCATCAATCCTTTCAACATCATTTCAGAATGAGATGATTATACAGATGTTGAGTTTGATGAAGAAGATCAAGATAGAGAATAAGGATGACTACACAGATGTTGAGGTTGGATTAGGTATGTGACTATATAATATTTTAACTTGTATGCATTATTCTCTTAAAATAATTTACTTTTAATCATGTCATGGGTTAATTACATGTTTTTAAGTTTTATGCGACGTTTTTATATCCTAGGTTACATGTTGTTTAATTATTATTTGAAACCTGAAAAATAGTTGTCAATATAGTAAATTATGTAGTAGACTAAAAATATCATTTAGAAACACATAATTTCATGCACCTTCATTAATTTTTGTTTTCGTAGTTTCTATGCATGAAACTTAATAGGACGTTGCTTTCGATTATTTTATATTTTATAGATTGGGTTTTGGGGATCAACTGAGAGTGATGTGAGGGGGAGGGGAGGGACCATGTGAGCTTCCACCTTCATGTGGTTGGCCTTGTTTAGTAGAGGATAAATTATTCTTGAAACCAAGAGAATCTCTTTCATTTTTATACCATCATGATCGTATAAGATTTCATCAATATTGTTACCTATTTGAATCTTCTTAGAATTGTGATTCATTATATAGTCATTGAAAAAAGAAAAAATACTTATGTATGCACTGAAATTTGTCATGGATAGACTATTGGCATGCCTTAACGATATGGGAGGGTTTATGGACTCAAATTTGAGTGACACACCCACTTTCTTCCATCATCATTTCATCATGGAAACCATAAACCCTATTTTTCATATGTTCTAGTAGATATATTAATGATTCCAAGTTTCATATTTGTATTTGACTGAAGGTACAAAAAGTGTACTGCAAAGTATCAAATTGAGATTTGAATTTGATAAACCAGATATGAAATGAATCCAAGCATCATTTGATATCGTCGCAAGAGACCAATGTAAATAATCTTGCGACGAATTTGCTATACTATCGACGGAAAAAGTTCGTCGATAATTTTATGTCATCAGTATGTAATTTTTTACAAAAATAATGGATCTTGGGGACTACACCATAGTCAAGGAAAGAGGAACGAGGAACGATGAAGGAGGAACAAAAATTGCACGAGGACTAGACACCGGCAACATGGACCTGCAAATGGGGCCAACTTTGAATTTTTTTCAAACAGTTTCTAGAAGCACTAAAATTTGTCATGGATAGACTATTGGCATGTCTTAATGATATGGGAGGGTTTATGGACTCAAATTTGAGTGACACACCCACTTTCTTCCATTATCAATTCATCATGGAAACCATAAACCCTGTTTTTCATATGTTCTAGTAGATATGTTAATGATTCCAAGTTTCATATTTGTATTTGACTGAAGGTCCAACAAGTGTACTGCAAAGTATCAAATTGAGATTCCAAGTTGATAAACCAAATATGAAATGAATCCAAGCATCATTTGATATTGTTGCAAGAGAGATGAATGTAAATAATCTTGCGACGAATTTGCTAAACTATCAATGAAAAACGTTTGTCAATAATTTTATGTCATTAGTATGTAATTTTTTACAAAAATAATGGATCTTGGGGACTACAGCATGGTCAAGGAAAGAGGAATGAGGAACGATGAAGGAGGAACAAAAGTTGCACGAGGAATAGACATCGACAACATGGACCTGGGAATGGGGCCAATGTTGAAATTTTTTCAAACAGTTTTTGGAAGCACTAAAATTTGTCATGGATAGACTATTGACATACCTTAACGATATGGGAGGGTTTCTGGAATCAAATTTGAGTGACACACACACTTTATTCCATCATCAATTCATCATGGAAAACATAAACCCTATTTTTCATATGTTCTAGTAGATATGTTAATGATTCCAATTTTCATATTTGTATTTCATTGAAGGTCCAGCTAGTGTACTGTTCCAAAGTATCAAATTGAGATTTCAAGTTGATAAACCAAATATGAAATGAATCTAAGAATCATTTGATATCGTCGGCGCAAGAGAGATGAATGTAAATAATCTTCCGATGAATTTGCTATACTATCGACGAAAAAAGTTCGTCGATAATTTTATGCCATTAGTATGTAATTTTTTACAAAAATAGTGGATCTTGGGGACTAGTACACCATGGTCAAGGAAAGATGAATGAGGAACGATGAAGGAGGAAAAAAAATTGCATGAGCACTAGACACCGACAACATGGACCTGCAAATGGGGCCAACGTTGAAATTTTTTCAAATAGTTTCTGGAAGCACTGAAATTTGTCATGGATAGACTATTGGCATGCCTTAACGATATGGGAGGGTTTTTGGACTCAAATTTTAGTGATACACCCACTTTCTTCCATCATCAATTCATCATGGAAACCATAAAACCTATTTTTCATATGTTCTAGTAGATATGTTAATGATTCCAAGTTTCATATTTGTATTTGATTGAAGGTCCAGCTAGTGTAGTGCGCCCTAGTATCAAATTGAGATTTTAAGTTGATAAACCAAATATGAAATTGTAATGTCCCCCACCTCTTAGAGAGGTGATGAGGAGACTAAGTAGCCTGGGCACCCCCACTAGGTCATAGTCTCACACTGAGGGGGGGGGAAGTCAAGAAGTTAAAATTTATATTTTTAAGTTGACTTAAGAAAGGAAAAGGATAAAGGAGTAAAAGATAACTCAATAGAAGAATAGAAGATTAACCTTGGGAGTTAACCTAAATCAACAGAGAATCAAAAGGAAAAGTATAAGTAAGAGGTTGGGGTGCACCTATTACTCATTCTGGTTTTGGATTAGCATTTGTTATTGCTCTTGAGCATTCAGTTTAGGGGTTTTGTTGTAAAAACCCTTGTGAGCAACTCAGTGGTGAAATATCCACTCACCTTGTTCTGCAACTTGGTCTCAGGGATGAAAGACTCCTCCACACCATTCTAGTCTCAACCCATATCTATCTAGCACTTCAAAAGGTAGCAGGTCGTACTGTTCTTTTGCTTCCAGCAAGGGAACACCATCATCTAGAGGGAGGTTTAATCCAGCTTATCCTGAGGGCCTGGGGACATTCCGACAGTTGGGTTTTGTTTGCAGCGGAAAGATCATCAGTTTCAGGGATTTTCTGGAGGGTTATCATCATTCTACATTTATCTGCATATTGGTACATCTTGGAGCCATAGGGGACGTCTTGTGATTCAGTAAAACTTGGATCTAGGGAGATCTTCTTGAGATCTGACTCCGAAACTTCTCCCATGGGGTTCTCATAGCCTGATCTATATTCTTGGAGAGTTTCAAAGCATTTGGAGGCCTCCTTCATCAGATCCAAACCAGCTAGGGTTTCATTCATCTAGTGGGGCACACCATTCAGTGGAGGAATTCAGATCTACGGGGTTTGAGAGTGGATTTGGGAATTTGGACATCTGGGTTGTCCTTACAGTTTCCTGATCTATCTATTGGCATATTTCTAGGGATGATTGGACACTTTTGGTATCAAAGAAAAATTATTGAGGGCTTCGGCATTCTAGCAGGACGCGACACTTTCCAGCTTGGAGGTTGAGCATTAGTACGGTTCAGATCTACTTGATTTAGTCTTCATTGTATATCCAGCCTTTAAAGGATTATTTTGTATTGTCGGGAGAATTTTTTAGTAGCTCATATCTATTGCTTATATGGCCATCTGAGGTTTATGCCAGATCGACCATCTATTTTATTGATCTTACATTGCTCATAATAAAAAGGTCAGATCTTTTCTTGTGCTTCTACATCTTGAATATATTGTGATCTCCATGTGTTGATGAATCTTGTATGCACTTAATAACTCAATAAGTTAGCAGTAGTTAGTGATTCCAAGAAAGAATTTGGCTTGGGGTCATTATAGTGGTATCAGAGCCTCAATCCTCCAAACCTATGGAGAGATCATTGCATGCAGAAGTATAGGGGAATTGTTATGGGTCGGAGGAAGAAAATGCAAGATACTAGATATATAAAATATGTAGAATAGAAATGAAATTCTAGAAATGACAGAATAACAGTAAAATATCCAGCATAATCTTCACAACACACAGAAATGATATACGAAATAGCAACAGAAACAACACTTGATTCAGATAGCAATGTTCACTGGCCTCTTCGAGGGGGAAACCTCCAGTCGAGCAACGCTCTATTATAATAATCTCCAACCTAGGGTTTTCATACCCTCAACCCTTATTTATACTAAATGTGTCTATTAAGAGAAGCATCTAGAGGAAGATCCTTCTAGAAGCGGAAGCTTCTATTAGGTCTTCTTACATCCGCCTTATTTTGTTTTATTGAAAGGTCTTATTAATATTGACCTTTATTACATCCGAATACATTGATCTACCTATGTGCGGGTTATGACCTTAACATGTCCGCCACCTTAAAAATAGCCTTGTCCTCAAGGCTTGAGATGTGGAAACTGCTGCAGAATGGTAGCTGGTTCCCAATTGGCATCTGCTGGAGTCATATCTTTCCACTGTACTAGCACTTCCTTGATGGTTCTCTGATGCAGGCGACGCTCCCGTTGGTTCAAAACTGCTTCTGTTTGTAGCCAAATGGATCCTTCTTCAGCTAATTCTGGAAGGTTGGTTTGAATTTGGAGCTTGGTTCCAATCACCTTCTTCAAGCATGAAACATGAAAAACAGGATGTAGCTTCGACTGACTGAGCAGAGCTAACTGATATGTGACTTGTCCCACATGCTTGAGAACTATGAAAGGGCCATAAAATTTGGGTGCTAGCTTCTGACACTGCTCGGCCTTGAGGGAAGTTTTCTTATATGGTTGCAGTCTCAGAAACACCTAATCCCCTTCGGCAAATTGACGTTCAGAGTGACCTTGATCTGCTTGCTGCTTCATTCTATTCTGGGATGACCAAGTTCTCTTTAAGGGTATGAAGGATATCCTCTCGGACTGTAAGTGTTTGGTCAACCGCCTGGACCTTCGAGGTACCCGATAAGTATGAGAGAACTGATGGTGGATTCTGTCCATACACTTCTTCAAAAGGAGTCATGCGAGTGGCTATATGGTATGTAGTGTTGTACCACCATTCCGCGAGGGGTAACCATTGAGCCCACTGGTGTTGTTTTTCAGAGGCAAAGCACCTCAGATATGTTTCCAAACACTTGTTGACGACTTCCGTTTGACCATCTATCTGGGGATTATAAGCTGAGCTGAGATGCAATTGGGTACCTTGTATCTTAAACAGTTCTTGCCAAAAATTGCTTGTGAAAGTTGGGTCTCGATCAGAAACAATAGAGTTGGGCATGCCATGAAGCTTGAAGACCTGATCCATGAAAATTTGAGCCACCGTGGATGAAGTAAATGGGTGGTGAAGAGAAAAAAAATGAGCATACTTGGAAAGGCGATCCACCACCACCATTATTACTGATTTATTCCCTGATTTGGGTAAGCCTGTAATAAAGTCCATAGAGATATCCTTCCAAATAACAGGGGGAATCAGAAGCGATTGGAGGGTTCCTGGAGATTTGACTATTTCTCCCTTGTTGCATTGACATACCTCACATTCAGCCACAAACTTATGGATGTCTTGTTTCATACCCTCCCAGAAAAAAGAACGTTTGACGCGGTCATAGGTTTTGGTGAACCCTGAGTGCCTCGTTGTGGGTGTAGAATGAAGCTCAGAAAGTACCATGGATTTGAGCTTGGATTGTTTACTTAAATACAAGCGGCGTTTGTATAGAAGCTCATCCTGGAGCCAGGAGTACCCTAGGGGAGCCTGAGCCTTGGTCTGCAGTTTCTAGATCAGTAGCGAACGTTTGGGGTCTTGAAGCCATTCCTGGTGCACAGCTTGCAGCCAATCGGGCACAATGAAGGAAAGAGAAAAAAAGGATCCTTCATCTTCATACTTTCGAGACAGTGCATCCGCCATGACATTGTCTTTGCCCTTCTTGTAAATGATCTCATAATCATAGCCAAAGATCATAGTGATCCATTTTGGTTGCTCCTGGGAGGAAATGCGTTGTTCCAGAAAGTACTTGAGGATTTGATGGACAGTCTTAATTTGGAATCGTTTTCCCAAGAGATAAGGACGCCATAATTCAACGGCATGCAGAATCACCAACATTTCTTTTTCATAAATTGGTTTGCCCAGATTCTTTTCAGACAATTGTTTGCTAGTGAAGGCCAAAGGTCGACCCTCTTGCATAAGGACAACGCCAATTCCTTTCCTTGAGGTGTCGCATTCCAACACAAATGTCTTTGTGAAGTCCGGAAGGGCCAGAACTGGAGTGGTGCACATGTTCGTCTTCAAGGTTTGAAAATCTTGAGCAGTTGCTCGGGTCCAAGTGAAAGAGTTATTTTTGACAAGAGTCATGAGAGGTGCTGCAATCTTTCCATAGTTCTTAACGAACTTGCGATAATGCCCTGTGAGGCCCAAAAATCCACGCAAGCTTTTGAGAGTCTTTGGGTGCGGCTAGTATTGCATAGCTTCAATCTTTTTCGGGTCCACCCTGACACCATCCTTTCCCACTAGATGACCCAAACATTCTACTTCGGAGGGACCAAAAGCACATTTGGACTGTTTCAGGAAAAGTTGGTGCTGAGAACTTGATCCACATGAGTAATATGGTCTCTCCATGTCTTGCTATTTATGAGGATATCATCAAATAAAACTAAGACAAAATGACTGAGAAAAGGGCGGAAGACATGGTTCATGAGGCTCTAAAAGGTGGAGGGGGCGTTACACAAACCAAAGGGCATGACCAAAAACTCATAGTGGCCCTCATGAGTGCGAAAGGCCATCTTGGGAATGCCAGACTCTTTCATACGTATCTGGTGATAGCCCAAGCGAAGATCAAGTTTGGTGAAGAATTGGGCGCCACTCAATTCATCCAGGAGGCCATCAATGACAGGAATGGGAAATTTGTCTTTGATGGTTAGTTTGTTGAGAGCACGGAAGTCAGGACACATTCTCCAAGAACCTTCTTTCTTCAGTACCATGATGACTGGAGAGGAGTAAGGGCTCGTACTAGTATGGATGACTTCGGCAGTAAGGAGTTCCTTGACCATTTTTTCAATTTCATTCTTTTGTACAAAGGGGTGGCGATATGGACGTATATTTGGGGGAAGGCTTCCTGCGATGAGGGGAATGGAGTGATCATGGACACCACGAGAAGGAGGGAGTCCTTGGGGAGTGGAAAATACTATTTGATGTCTAGAAAGGAGGGCTTGGAGGTCTTGGGGCACGGGTGGGATCTCAGTGGCTTGTATGGCGTGGAGTTGGGCTATGACACCCAAATGACCTTTTTTGAGCAATTTTTCCATGTGATGAGAACTGATGATTTCAGGAGAACCCGTAGTGATGCCTTGAAATTTATGTTTGTGGCCTCCTTGGTCAAATTGCATGGTTAAGTTCTGAAAATCCATGAGAATGGGACCC
>ML777883.1:2009595-2028901 GCA_009831015.1 Picea engelmannii
ATTAAGAGAAGCATCTAGAGGAAGATCCTTCTAGAAGCGGAAGCTTCTATTAGGTCCTCTTACATCTACCTTATTCTATTTTATTGAAAGGTCTTATTAATATTGACCTTTATTACATCCGAATACATTGATCTACCTATGTGCGGGTTAGGACCTTAACAGAAAAACAACAGTGAAACAGAGGTAGAAATGGAAGGGTCAGGAGACGACCATGAGCCTCAGGGATTTTCTCTCTTAGTAGATGAATTTGGTAAGTTCCAGCAAAACATGAACCACATAGAAAGCACATTGGTCCAGTAGTTGGATGAGTATCAGGAAACCAATAGAAGGGGATAGGATGAAATCTTTGAAACCTTGAAGAAAGTTGATGAGAATCTACAGAAAATGAATGAGAACCAAACTAGGATAAATGAACTTCTGATGAAAGTAACCCATCGAGGAAAATATCATGATATGTATGGGAATAAAGAGGCTGGAGGGTCTGGTGGAACCCATGAGGAAGTCAGATATAACCCGGAGAAAGCACGGGGATCCGAAGGAAGTCTTGGAGGTGACACGTTCCATGGGCAGATGGGTAGCAGGACCAATCATAGGCCATACATGCCAGTGTTCATAGATGAACTGTTACGCCAACACTCAGGTAGCAGAGCTAACCCCAGACCATACATGCCCACATTCATAGATGAGCAAGGGCAGCATGAACATGTTGAAGATTTTGTGGAACAATTAGCCAGGAGTACCAGGGAATACTATAGCTTGGATATGAAAGTTCAAAGATAGATGTCCCTAGACCAGTATTGTCAAATCAGGTTTAGAAACCAGCCTAGGATGAGACACAGGAGAAGCTTTGAGTTTGAGCGAAGGGCAGGGAAGATAGAGATTCCATACTTTCATGGTACGGCTAAGATGATAGCACAAGCATGGGTGCATAAGTTGGATACTTACCTGCAGCTTAACCCCATGAGAGAGATGGAGGCCATCAAGTTTGCCACTATGTACTTGGATGGAAAGGCCCATGACTGGTGGTACCATGGGCTCACCACACTCAGCCACAACCAAATTGTATCCTATACAAAATTCACTCAGAGGCTCATTGATAGATTTGATCTAGGATATCCTAAGTTACATTTCCGGGAGCTCACCCAACTCAAGAAAAAAGGTACGGTTGAGGCATACATTGATGAGTTCTAGAGGTTGGTAGTGATGGTGCAAGATATGTCCCCAACTAGGATCATGATGCTCTTTATAGAAGGATTGATGGAACCCTTGAAGGGTTGGGTTAAGGCCTTCAAGCCTACCAGCCTACAGGAAGACATCTGGAAGACGTGGGATCTGGGTCCAGCTGCTAAACCAAAATTCATACATAGACCACCTCTTAACAATGGTGGAAGAGATCAAAGGCCTACAATAAACCAAGGAGGATGTGACCCTAAGGGTTATGACAAGGTCTGTGGTAGAATAGATGACAACACCAGGAGGGAACTGAGAAGGAAGCAACTTTGCTTCACATGCAAGGAGCCATGGAATCCTTCACACAAGTGCATAGGACGAGGACAGGTACATTACATTGAGGTCACTTCAGACGATGAAGAAGAGGATGAGTATGGTCAGATACAAAACATGGAGGCCGAAACATTAGAGGCAGCAGAAGAGGAGGTTCCAGAACTAGACTGTACGACTAGAGAGAAGGCTACGTTGGCATCTATCAGTGGGGTACCCAAGTTCAACACCTTCAGGATGAGAGGGGTCTTACAAGGACAGAGAGTGTCGGTTCTGATTGATGGAGGAGATTCCCACAATTTCATTGATACAGCATTACTGAAGAGGAGGCACATACCTACAGTAGAGTTTGAAGGATTCAAAGTGGAGGTAGCAGGTGGTAATACTATACCAGGTATGAAACTCAACTTGGGAAGGCATGAGTTAATTCAGGATGTGTATGTGATGGATCTTCCTGATACCAACATCATCCTAGGAGTGCAGTGTCTCTGCACTTTAGGACCCATCACCACAAATTACAATACCATGGAAATGTCCTTTGTGAAGGAAGGAGGATGAAAGATTGTGCTCAGAGGTATGACAGGTAACTCTGCCAGAGTGGTCATGGCCAAGAGGATGGAATCCATCTTTAGAAGGGAAGAAATTGTATACGTAGTAGAATGTAAGGTCTCAACACGGGTGGATGAGAAGGGAAAGGTGCATTACACACTAGAGATCAAAAGAATCCTTGACAAGAACCAGAAAGTGTTTGGGACGATTCCTCTAGGTGTGCCACCAGACAGGGGGTTTGAGCACATCATTGAGCTAGAAGCAGGGGTTAAGCCTATTATCACCACACCTTATAGGCATCCCAATAAGTATAAAGACGAGATAGAGAAGGCCATCAAAGAGCTTCTAGACATGGGACACATCAGACCAAGTTCAAGCCCATTTGCTTCGTCAGTAGTCTTGGTGAAGAAGAAGGATGGAATGATGAGAATGTGCATTGACTTTCGAGCTTTGAATAAAAAGACGATAAAAAACAGGTACCCCATACCCAGGATTGATGAGTTGTTGGATGAGCTGCATGGAGCTATATATTTCACAAAAATTGATCTTCTCTCGGACTACCATCAAATCAAGATGAGGTAGGAGGACATCTCAAAAACAACCTTTAGGTGTCACTACGACCATTATGATTTTTTGGTGATGCCCTTTAGGTTAACGAATTCCCCAGCCACATTTCAATCTTGTATGAACCATGTGTTCAAAAAACAACTGAGGAAACACTTGTTTGTATTCTTCGATGACTTTCTCATTTACAGCAAGACCTGGGAGGAACACCTTCAACATGTGGACCAAATCTTGTCAGTCGAGGAAGAATAGTCACTATACGCCAAGGAATCTAAGTGTGAGTTTGGAATGACAAAATTGCTTTACTTGGGACACATCATAGAGGCAAAAGGGGTACAGGTACACGAGGAGAAAATAGCAACCGTTAGGGAATGGCCTACTCTGAAAACACTCACAGAACTAAGGGGATTCCTAGGCCTATGCACATACTATAGGAAATTTGTCAAAGGGTTTTCTCAACTGTGTGCACCCTTGACTGACCTGACCAAAAAGGGGTCCTTCAAATGGAATGATGAGGCCCAAGGCACAATGGAGAAAATGAAAGAGGTCATGATCACCTGCCTAGTTTTAGCTCTTCCTGATTTCGGCATACCCTTCACTTTGGAGTGTGATTCCTCGGGGGAAGGTATAGGGGTCGTGTTGATGTAGAATAGGCACCCCCTTGCCTATGAAAGTTGAAAATTCAGGGGTCCTGAACTACTTTATAGCATTTACGACAAATAAATGATGGCTATCATGCATGCACTAGCCAAATTCAAGCAATATTTGGTAGGTGCAAGGTTTGTGGTCAAATCAGACCATAACAGTCTTAAATATCTATTGCAGCAGAAGGATTTGAATGAAGGACAACAAAAATGGGTAAGCAAAATACAAGCCTACGACTTTGACATTGAATTCGTCAAAGGGAAGAACAATGCAGTGGCTGATGCATTATCCAGGATGCCATCCATTTTTTCCATGTCCAGTATGTCAGCCTACTGGAAGGAACACTTGATAGTGGAATATGCAAAGGATCAGTTTGCTTGTCAACTGTTGGATGGGAAAATACAGGATGACAACTTCAGGGTCATAAATGACCTCATCTATTACAAAGGCCAGATATTTTTAGTTCCTAGATCAGCTCTCAAAGCTAAGATCCGGCATGCATGTCATAACTCACCAGTAGTAGGGCATCAGGGCATCAGTAGGACATACATGCAGGTGAGAGAGAGGTTTTCATGGAAAGGCCTTAAGGAATATGTGATGAAGCATGTCAAAGAATGCACTACATGCCAAGAAAACAAGGATGAGCACATGCACCCTGCAGGACTGTTGTAGCCCCTACCTATTCTAGAGCACAAGTGGGAAAGTATATCCATGGATTTCATCATTGGGTTTCCCAGAGCATAGGGGAAAGATTGAATTTTCATGGTGGTAGACAAGTTGAAGAAGTTTGCACACTTTTTTCCCATAGCCATAGACTTCAGTGCAGCACAGGTGGCCGAATTATCTTTCAAAGAGGTGTTCAAACTACACGGCCTACCCAAAACCATCATCAGTGACAGGGACAGCAAATTCATGAGTACGTTTTGGTAGGAGTTGTTTAGATTAGTGGGTATGGCATTGACTCCTAGTACTATCTATCACCCTCAGACGGATGGTTAGACTGAGATAGTCAACAAAATGGGTGGAAGGTTACCTCAGAAACTACATAGCAGGACAACAGAAAGCATGGGTCAGATGGTTACATTTGGTAGAATATTGCTACAACACCACCCAACATATGTCCATTAGCATGTCACCCTTCAGATATTTATATAGCGATGATCCTTTATCATTTGTGGAGATTTCATGTGGTGACAGTAGGGCTCCGATGATACAGGATTGGATATAGCAGATCCAAGACATTCTTAGGGAATTGAAGGATCATTTACAAAGGGCACAAAACCAACAAAAGGTCCAAGTAGACAAGAATAGAGTTGATCGTACCTTTGAGGTTGACGATTTAGTCTATTTGAGGTTGCAACCATACATGCAGGCCTCCATTAAAAGAAGAAGAGTGGAGAAACTGCAGCCACGTTTCTTTGGACCTTACAGAGTCAGCAAGAGGATAGGAGCAGTAGCTTATGAGATGGAGCTTCCAAAGGGTAGAAAAATTCACAACGTCTTCCATTTCTCGTGCCTTAATAAAGCCCTCGGTCAACACGTCAATCCTATTGAGGCATTAACTCCCATGGATGAGGAGGGATAGCTTGTTTTGATTCCAGAGGAGGTGTTAGAATTCAGAGAGAAGAGGCTCTGAAATTGAAGCATCAAGGAGTATCTAATCAGGTGGAAGGATTTACCCATTGAGGATGCCACTTGGAATTAGGAGCACGTGGTTAGAGAAGCAGGTTTGGAATTGCTTGAGGACAAACAATTTCAAGCAGGGGAGACTGTAATGTCCCCCACCTCTTAGAGAGGTGATGAGGAGACTAAGTGGCCTGGGCACCCCCACTAGGTCATAGTCTCACACTGAGGGAGTGGGAAAGTCAAGAAGTTAAAAGTTATATTTTTAAGTTGACTTAAGAAAGGAAAAGAATAAAGGATTAAAAGATAACTCAACAAAAGAATATAAGATTAACCCTTGGATTTAACCTAACTCAACAGAGAATTAGAAGGAAATGTATAAGTAAGAGTTTGGGGTGCACCTATTACTCATTTTGGTTTTGGATTATAATTTTCTATTGCTCTTGAGCATTCAGTTTGGGGGTTTTGCTGTACAAACCCTTGTGAGCAACTCAGTGGTGAAATATCCACTCACCTTCTTCCGCAGCTTGGTCTCGGGGATGAAAGACCCCTCCACACCATTCTAGTCTCAGCCCATCTCCATCTAGCACTTCAGAAGGTAGCAGGTTGTATTGTTCTTGTGCTTCCAGCAAGGGCGCACCATCATCTAGAGGGAGGTTCGATCTAGCTTATCCTGAGGGCTTGGGGCCATTCCGACAGTTGGGTTTTGTTTGTGGGGGAAGGATCATTAGTTTGAGGGATTTTCTAGAGGGTTATCATCATTCTACATTTGTCTGCAGATTGGGACATCTTGGAGCCATAGGGGACGTCTTGTGATTCAGTAAAATTCGGATCTAGGGAGATCTGCTTGAGATCTGAGTCCGAAACTTCTCCCACGGGGTTCTCATATCGCGATCTATATTCATGGTGATTTTCAGAGCATTTGGAGGCCTCCTTCATCAGGGCCAAACCAGCTAGGGTTTCAGTCATCTAGTGGGGCGCACCATTCAGTGGAGGAATTCATATCTACGGGGTTTGAGAGTGGATTTGGGAATTTGGACATCTGGTTTGTCCCTACAGTTTCCCTATCTATCATTTGGCATATTTCTCGAGATGATTGGACACTTTTGGTAGCAGGGCAAAACTATTGAGGGCTTCGACATTCTAGCAGGACGTGGCACTTTCCAGCTTGGAGGTTGAGCATTAGTACGGTTCAGATCTACTTGATTCAATATTCATTGTATATCCAGCCTTTGGAGGCTTATTTTTTATTGTCGGGAGCATTTTGTAGCAGCTCATATCTATTTCTTGTATGGCCATCTGAGGTTTATTCCAGATCAACCATCTATTGCATTGATCTTACATTGCTCATAATAAAAAGGCCAGATCTTTGCTTGTGCTTCTACATCTTGAATATATTGTGATCTCCATGTGTTGATGAATCTTGTATGCACTTAATAACTCAATAAGTTAGTAGTAGTTAGTGATTCTAAGAAAGAATTTGGCTTGAGATCATTACAGAAATGAATCCAAGCATCATTTGATATCGTCGGTGCAAGAGAGACGAATGTAAATAATCTTGCGATGAATTTGCTATACTATCGACGAAAAATGTTCGTCGATAATTTTATGCCATTAGTATGTAATGTTTTACAAAAATAATGGATCTTGGGGACTAGTAGACCATGTTAAAGGAAAGAGGAACGAGGAATGATGAAGGAGGAATGAAAATTTCATGAGGAATAGACACCTGTTGCACCCTTTTCGTCACCTTGGTGAGAAAATAAGAGGTTCTTTCATGCCCAGTTGGGTCTTGCTGAGCATGACATCTGTGGAGGAAAGAGTTAGAGAAAGAAAAACAAAACTATAAGCAAGAATTAAACTAATACAAACTAAAATCATAAGCATAGGGATATAGAGATAACAAACACAAAAAGACCCATATCACCAATGTTTTTAGGCTGATCTATTGATGAAATCAAAGCACCAAGAAGAAAGGGGACTATGAGTCCCTTCTTCCTCCAAGGGAAGGCTCTTAGACCCTCACAAGCTTGCTCTCCTTACAACAAGATAAATGAAAATGGTGATTAAATAACTCCTTGCAAATCCACTCAATGGAGAGGTGGATTGCTCAATGAAATGGTGCCAATCTGTTCTTTGTCAAGGATAGAGTCCTTAAAACAATATAGGCATCATAACATTACATGAAATTCCTTGAGAAAATGTGGTGCATTCATGGCTTTTTATAGCATTGCATTGGGTTATTGTGTAACTTTTTTGTAGTGTGAAGAGAGGCCATTTAGGGCATTATTAGGTCTTTGACCAACCCACCATTCAGATCCAACCCGGATTTGGAAGTCAAATTAGCTTGGGAGTTGAACCATAAGTGGCTGGGAGGCCGACCACATTCATAAATGCGTCGTTTAGCAGGTGCGTGGATTTTTGCGCTAACAGCCGCGCATCATGCGCGTATGCGTGCATTCTATGTTCCTGTTCCACGCATGTGCACGCGCACCCAACTTCTGTAAGGCACTCTTCAATTTTGCACTACTTTGTATAGTTTTTTAACCTTTTTGAATGCTATGAGATTAATTCAAGGCCATGAATGACTTCATCACTGTTTGACGATGCTGAGTTCTTGTCGCAATGTGCAGACGAAATTTCAGTGATAACAGATGCCCCCTGATGGATGAGGTTAGGAGCATATGTATAGCTGAAATCCATCAATGTTTATTCTACTGAGACTGTTGTTGTAAGATAGAGCAATAGTGGGATCGTGTAGAGCAATCCGTTGGAGAAAAAAGGAACTGGTAGGACCCGACCGTCTATGAGGTGCGCAAAATAGAAAACTGTGTACAAACGAGGCGGGCATGACCCATGCTCGTGTTATGTAACTCTAAAAAAAGATGACTGAAGTGTTGGTGTAGACAACTATAGCGCCCTCGAGGGCGGTGATGATAAATGTAGAAGACAATTCTGCAAAGGAACATACTCTGAATAATAGGCAATGATCGTGGTACTAAGTATCGGCCCTACCAAGTTCAGAGGTCTTCGGTAAATGATAGAAATAACTGCAATAGTCGCAAAGTAAGACCCACCATAACATGAGAAAGTGTTGGCATCGAATATTATGGGGGCCAACGACAGCAGGGAGCAATGGTGTTTCACCCTGTGTCGTCCGAGATCTCTCATTGAATGGAGAATGATAATCAAGATACTGTCGCCCTTCCGGAAAATTCTGTTGATGTCAATAAAAGGGGAATGCGACTCCCAGAAGCAAAGGGCTTCGTGGAATCTACTGAGGTGAGGAAGTGGCAGAGGTGCATGGACGAAGTCAAGAAGTGGGAAGACTCAAGACTGCCCTTGGTTGGAGGATGTATGAGATAAAGAGTGGTCGCAACCGTGTAACAAGGTCAAGTGTCAGGGGGATGACAAGACCAGTGATAAGTTGTGTCAGAGGCGGGACAAGCTGAACAAAATCAGAGGGTAGAGATAAGTGACCTATGGAGTACTCTGAAGATATGGACGATGCCGGCAAGGGTAGATGATAAGCAATGCTCCAACCAAGGGTGACATGGGTTGCGTGTGGCCAAAAGGAAGCAAGTCGCCAACGGTGACGACAAAAGAAAATGTAATGACTGGAAATAAAGGCGTTTGTACAATAAATAACGAATAATTGAGGAGAAATGTACAAATACAGAAATGGGTGCCCCAGTGTGATATGGGTGGCCCATGTAGGGCATAATGTGCTTTGGAAAACTGATGAAGGGTGAGGGCCCCATTGGTGAGTTTCTGTATGAAGTAGGTGAAATGAAGGTAGGTTCACAGATGGGAAAACTGATTGTGGATGAAATGGAGGGTTCATGATACTGCGGAGGTGTAGGTAAAAAATAGAACTGTAAAGAGATAATCTGGGAGTCTGTGTGGGAAAACTAGCAAAATGAGGAGAAGGAGTATGTGGCAGATTCACGTCATGATGAAAGACTATCGGGACTCCCATCCCTAAAGGGTAATGAAACACAGCATGAGTGTCAAAAAGTGGCAAAAGGTGCTATGAATGAGACAACTCATGTGGGTAAGAATGCTATCGGGTAACAGTACCGAAGATGCAAATGGAGGCGTGGGTACTGCAGAGCCGGGAATGGGGATCCTAGAGGCCAATATTAGAGGGTGTGACTTGAAATGTAAATGAGATACAATGAGAAAGACTACATGCCAGTGTTGAGTATATACCTGAAGGGGTGATGCTGATGGATGATGAGCAAGTACCTGCACAGAGGAAAACCAAATACCCAAAGTGAACAATATCTGAAGAGAATCAAAGATATGAGCATGTATTTGATAAATGTGACTATGCGTGGGTGTAACTGACCGTGATATGAGAAAAAGGCACCCTAGGGGCTCAGGATGAAAAGTGACCCAGGGACTGTTGTAATGTAGGTGATGGGATGTTGATCCCACGGCTGAAGACGGTTTGAAAAATGGACACCTTGGGCTCCTGTAATGGTGAGTGGAAGTTTGGAAAAAGGCCTATATATAGCTGTAGGGCCCACATTGCCACCTCATTTGTACCTGCTGCAATAGTGACTGGATGAGCAGTTTTCAGAGGAGATTTGGATATTTGGGGAGGATGAGGCATTCGATCGACGATTTGCGAGTATCAGGTTAGTGGTATGATCATCCTGCATAGAAATAGATTTTCAATTTTTGGGCAAGGGCTATACGGAGGGTCGTACAGAGGGTTTTAGGGGGTCTGGGCCCCACATGCATGGGCGATCGAATGATAGGTGCGCATATGTGCACGCCTGTCCACCAGATATGTGCGCATGGGTGCGTGATGGGGAGAATTTAAGGCGTGCCCGAAGGGTGCACCTATGAGTTGAACAGGTGCACATCAGTGTGCGCCTGTGGGTTTGATAGGCGCGCACCTGTGGGCGTTTGTATGGTGAACAAGCGTGTGTGGGTGCATGCCTATGAAGAAAATAGGTGTGCACTGATGTGCACCTGTGCAGTGCATAGGCGTGCATATATGTGCACCTGTGTAATGAACAGGCGCGCATATGTGTGCGCCTGTGTAATGAACAGGCGCGCATGTGTGCACACCTATGGGTAACAAAAACCGCACCTAAGAGGCAAGATGGAAGGGTAAAAAATGAGTCGTTTTGATGTTGTTGATGGTTGCATGAGCTGATATAGGTATTTGTGTTTCCTGCAGGTGGACCGTAGTGACGATGCCAATGCGGTGGTGAGAGTGAGATTGGGCGCAGTTGTGAGACATCGTGGCCATTGAGGGGCCGGGCGTGCATGCGACTTTGGAAACCTGTGGGTTGCTAAAGTTCTTTGAGTGCCTGTTGATCTGGGCACAGGAGTATTTGTTACAATTCCTAATCCAGATGTGGAGTTTAGAGTTGCACTGCTTCCTCATATGAGGAGAGCAGATCCCCTTCACTATGGTGGAGGACATTTATATTTTGACTGGGCTCCCCTTTCGGGGAACGCCCCTACCGACAGAGCTGGTGTTGCCCAGGACCATTTAGCTGGCCGATATTGGCTAGAGATACTGCTCAGGTTGGGACTTTATGTCTGGGACTGTGGTGAGCATTAGTGCTATAGACTCCCTAGCACATCGTTGTATAGCAGCAATGATTGTTCGTATATATGGGTCACTTGCGACCCAGCGGATTAGTGGTGGCCAGTTGTTGGTGTTGGAGAGAGTGGTGGTCGGCGAGCAGTTCGCATGGGGGCTAACGCTGCATGTGCGGATGGTAGCATAGTTGGACCACTGTCGGTCCATAGGTGCGGGATAGTTTTGATGCAGGAGCATCTCTTCATGTAGCCAGCTAGCCAGCCAGCCACGTCAACGCGCATGCATTCAAGGTTAAAGAGAGGCGTAGCCTCATTTAATATCTGAATTGAATGTAATTTAAATGTTTAAGCTAGTGAGACATGGAAGACGTGCCTTTGAGCAAGCGTTAGGTAGATCGGCCTTTAATTCTAGATCGGCTGAGATCTAGTTCTGGATAGCAGACTAGACAACCATTGATTGTAATTGAATAGGGTAGGTAGAACTGGAGGGAAGCGCTAAGAGCCCCTCAGGTAAAAGAGATTTTCAGATCTCATTTTGAAAAAAAGTAATGGTAGAGCAGAGTAGAGAGGAGCCAGGGAGATCTCAAGAACACCATTGTAAAGATATAGGCATTTTTCCATTTGTTAATATATAACAGACCAGTTTTTCTTGCATATTTTGTGTATATGGATGTCTATGTGTGTTCCCTATGAATGTTGTGAATGTATGATTGTTGATGCATTCTGCAGGAGTTGTGTTTGATTTCAGGGTTGAAGGTCTTTGGGGCTTCATACCAGGAGGGTGTGACAGAACGCTGAGGTTCTGAGAGTTGTGCATAGAGGATGCACTTATGAACTCTAAGGAGTCAGACAAAGACGTGCTGAGGCACAGGACTGAGATCAACAAATCAGGAGAAGGAAGACCTCAAGGTTGTTGAATACCTTGGAGGTAAGGCTGTGTAGCTAAAACACAGTTGTAGAAAGAACTTTGTTGTAAGTTCTGTAGGAGCTCTGTCAGGTGGGCATTGAGCGTGTGTGAAGGAGTGCACAAAGGAAGGAACTCTGCTGAGAGTTCAGAAGAGACAAAATCACTAAGGATTCTGAGAGCTCTGCCAAGAGGGCATTGAGCAGGTGCAAAGGGCGCACAGTAAGACAGAACTACTGAACATTCTATGGAAAAGGAACTCTGCCAAAAGGGCATCGAGACCTTGTGCAGGTAGGCACAGGAAGAAGAAGGGAACTCTTTGACTTCTAGAAGTGAATAAGAGTCCAGAGAGGGATCTTCACTGGGTTGTTGGATACCCAGAAGTCTCATCTAGGAGGTTGTTGAAGTAGTAGGACAACTAGGGAGGCGTTAGTTTCTCCATATGAGGGAGAAGAAAGGCAAAATTCCCCAAGGGGTCTGAGAAATCGAAGAAGCTCAGGAGAGACAACACTAGCGTGTGCATGAAGAGACTCTACAGGAGTGCAGACGTCGGAATCCTTTAAGGATTCGAGGAGAAAAACTTAGGAAGAATAGCGTTCTTATACGCGCAGGAAGCTCAGGAGGGAGCAATAGCAGCCATCGAATAGACCGACAGACTCTAGACCATTGGAATTATACGTCTTGGAGGTGCATAGGAGAAGCACACGGGAGATTTTATCCGAGCCGTTAGATCTTGTGAAGGAAATCCCAATAGCCATCAGATCGGGAGGAATTGCGTGGAGATTTACCTCTGGAGAAGGAGCGTGTAAGGAGAAAGGATCTGAGCCGTCATATCGGGAGTAGGTACTCATCAGCCATCGGATCTGCGGAAGTTTCATGGAGGTTAAGTCCTCGTGGATAGGAGGAGAAGTCCCGACAATAGCTAGAGTCATCAGGATATCAACCATCGAGAATTCAGAGTTCTCTAGGTCGTGTGAGTTGGAGCAGCGCAAGTCGCGAAATCCCGATGAGATCTAGACCGTCCGTGGGTATAAGGACACGTGGTGGAGATCCATCGCCATCGGAATTTAGGCGCATAGGGAATTTGGCATTCCCATGGACAAATACATCAGGGACATACAGGGTGAAAACCCCCAAAGAATCTGAGTCGTCCATCATCGGAGGACAGGTGTCGGAGATCTAGAGCGAGTCGGTATATCGGCATTCAGAGAATCGGAGTTCTCGAAGTCGAGGGGAAAAAGACATCAGAAGTCCCAAAATCCCGACGAGATCGGGATAATCCATTGAAGGGACGCGTGGCAGCGATCAAGCACTGTCAAGGAGAGCCGACAGGGAGGTCAACCCATCGGTGGTTGGAGTCAATCGGGATATCGGGGATCCCATAGACAAGTGGTTTATGCATTGTGACATCACGATCCATAAAATCTCGATCAGTGGGGAACAACTGTCAGCACAGCAGTGAAGGAGGACAGAGGCATAGTGGGAGCCAGCTGTCATCACAGCAAAAGAGGAGGACAAGTGGCAAAGGATCGATGTCGTCGGCATTTTGTCTATCAGGATATCATAGATCTTGTGCACAAGGATTTCGTGCATTTTGAAACCACGAACCCTGAAACCCTGATGGGAGTTATAGCTAGGGTCGCATGGGAAGCGGTCACATGGACCGTTGTATAGCTCGGAGGGCTAACACGTAGAGAGCGTGTCGGGATTCGGCATATCGCGAGTTCTGTGGATGTATGCACTTAGGAATCGAAAACCCCGAAACCCTGATAGGGTTAAGGTAGTGGTTACGGGTGATGGTCATGTGGACTAGGACTTAGCCAGGAGGGCTGAGGCATATCAGGAATCGACATATCGGGATTCCTAAGGACATGCGTGCATTGACATTGAAAGTGTCGAAACTCTGATGGAGTGGTAAGACCAAAGTCACGGGGTAATTGTTATATGGACCAAGAACCAAGGTAGAAGGGGCGTGCATCTGTGAGCAGGAGCTCATCGGAGAACTAGAGATCGAGAATTGGAGAAGGCAAGAACTTTCACCAATAGGGAACGTGAAACCCTGAAACTCGATACAGATTCGGGAAAGGTCACGGTGAAGTGAAGGGAACCATAGGGATTTAGGAGGACCCGTGGATCAGGCATTTTCACAGTGATTTCAAGAGGAATCTAAAGATCCGTTCCGGTTCAACAGTGGGATTTTTTATTGATCCTGAGAGCGGGTGAGTCAAGGACCAACATCACCTGCGTCAAGTGGTATCAGAGCTAAGATCTTGTCTGTATATTTCAGGCAAGGGAGACAGAGAAAAGGAGCACTCTGATACATGCAAGAGGTATTAGATCTTTAATTCTTGTCTGTATATTTCAGGAAAGAGGGGAATAGAGGAGGTAGAAGAAGACATAGTTGTTGAAGGAATTTGTAAGGACTTGTTTGCAGATAGGCAATAGTCGTGAATGCAGTCATTGGGAGACTGTAGGAAGATGAAGTTGAACACTCAAGATTGCAGGAGTGACAGTAGCAGATCTATCAGAGAGGCAGATAGACACAAAAAGATGGATATTGAAGGCTATAGAAAGAAGAGAAAGGCATAAAATCTTGCAGAAATGGATAGAGAATTTGATAAGGACCTCTATGAATTAAAGGCAGACATAGAGGAGTTCAAATTGCGGATGCAATAGGATAGGAGGAGGAGACGAATGCACGAGTTGTCGATGGAGAAGCCATAGGTGAAATGGCCAGTCAGAGAGCTAATGGTCATAAGACAACGTAGGCTGTTGAGAAAATGGTTGAGGTATGCTGAAAACCTCAAGGCCACAGAGGAAGAGATGATTGATTACTATTGGCTAGAGAATTGAAAGGGTCTCGATGATTGGGATGATGAAGAATATGAATTGGGATCGTCTGAGGATCTCATATACTGTCAGGAGGACAGTGAGGAAATTTCACATTTCCAGTTAGGCAATGAAAGGAGATTAGATGTGGATCTCGAAGACTGCCAGGAGGGCAGTGGAAGCATCTTGGACTACCAGGTGGGTAGAGGTGAAAATTCGAGACTGATGGAAAGTCTCATGGACTCAGAGGAGAGTTCAATTCAGCAAAGGTTGCTGATGAATATGGGATCGGTTTATCTCACAGTCTACCAGGGAAGTAGCAAAATCATCCCATATTGCTAGGTGGGCAGGGATGAGCAGATGAATTTGGATCAGCCAGAGAAGCTGACAGAGCAGGTGAGACTGTCTGAGGGTCTCATAAATTTAGAGGTGAATCTGGATCAGCATATGCAACTGACAGGAGAGGAGGAACATCAAGATGGTATTCTGATGATTGGGGGAATTGAAATATTCCTACCATCTGCCCAGGAGGAGGCGGAAAATTCTATTGTAGTTGGTGCAACAACAGAAGAACAGTCATCAAGGACTGTCAAGGAGGAATTGAAGCAGACTTTGGAAGCTGCCCAAGTAGAAGCAGAAGCTAAAGAAGTTGTAGAACTGAAGCTGGCAGTAGAAGAAGAAGCAGAAGATGAAGAATAAGAAGACGAGCATTCTGAGAAATGGCTCAGCATTTTCAGTCATGAAGCTGAAAAGAATGCAATAGAGGAAGTTGTAGAAGCAGAGGAAGAAGAAGCAGGCATCATTTTTCTTTCTGATCTGTGGGATCAATTTGAAGTTCTGGAGGAAAGGATGAAAGTGAAGGGCATGCACATCCAACAGGTGAAGTTGGAAATGGATGAGGAAGGCATGGGAGATCATGATGATATGCCAGATGGACAAAAAAATTTGTAGTTGAGGAGACTGCATGAGCAGGGCCAGCCATTGGAGTAGCTGGATGCAGTGATAGAGGAGATCAGAAAGCTGATGTTTGGTTCAGCAGACACTGCCAGCAGGGACAGGCTGAGCAGAAGGAGAGAAGCAGCAGCAACAACAGCAGAATGGAGCAGATGAAAAGCTCCACATATTCGTTTGGGATCCAGGAGGGTTCCAACAGCTACAAAGAAAGCTCATGAGTAGGATCTCATGATTTTTGCAGTTGTGGAGTATGATAAAGGAGCAACTCTCCATGAAGCCATCCAGTTAGCCATCCATGTCAGTGTGCATGAATTCGAGGTTAAAGAGAGGCGTAGTCTCATTTAATATATGAATTGAATGTAATTTAAATGTTTAGGTTGGTGAGGCATGGAAGTCGTGCCTTTGAGAAGGCGTTAGGCAGATCGGCCTTTAATGCTAGATCGACTGAGATCTAGTTCTGGATAGAAGACTAGACAAACATTGATTGTAATTGAATAGGGTAGGTAGACCTGGAGGGAAGCGCTAAGAGCCCCTCAGGTAAAAGAGATTTTCAGATCTCATTTTGAAAAAAAGTAATGGTAGAGCAGAGTATAGAGGAGCCAGGGAGAGCTCAGGAACACCATTGTAAAGATACAGGCATTTTGCCATTTGTTAATATATAACAGAGCAGTTTTTCCTGCATATTCTATGTATATGGATGTATGTGTGTGTTCCCTATGAATGTTGTGAATGTATGATTGTTGATGCATTTTGCAGGAGTTGTGTTTGATTTCAGGGTTGAAGGTCTTTGAGGCTTCATACCAAGAGGGTGTGACAGAACGCTGAGGTTCTGAGAGCCGTGCACAAAGGATGCACTTCTGAACTCTGAGGAGTCAGACAAAGATGTGTTGAGGCACAGGACTGAGATCAACAACTCAGGAGAAGGAAGACCTCAAGGTTGTTGAATACCTTGGAGGAAAGGATCAATAGCTGAAACACAGTTGTAGACAGAACTTTGCTATAATTTCTGTAGGAGCTCTGCCAGATAGGCATTGAGCGTGTGTGCAGGAGTGCACAAAGGAAGGAAATCTGTTGAGATTTCAGAAGAGACAGAATCACTAAGGATTCTAAGAGCTCTACCAGGAGGGAATTGAGCAGGTGCAAAGGGTGCACAGTAATTCATAACTATTGAACGTTCTATGGAAAAGGAACTCTGCGAGAAGGGCATCGAGACCTTGTGCAGGTAGGCACGGGAAGAAGAAGGGAACTCTTTGACTTCTAGAAGTGAAGAAGAGTCCGTAGAGGGATCTTCATTGGGTTGCTGGATACCCAGAAGTCTCAGCAAGGAGCTTGTTGAAGCAGTAGGACAGCCAGAGAGGCGTCAGTTTCTCCATCTGAGGGAGAAGAAAGGAAAAATTCCCCAAGGGGTCTTAGAAATCGAAGAAGCTCAGGAGAGACAGCACTAGTGTGTGCATGAAGAGACTCTGCAGGAGCGAAAATATCGGAATCCTTTAAGGATTAAAGGAGAAAAACTTAGGAAGAATAACATTCTTATATGTACAGGAAGCTCAGGAGGGAGCAACAGCAGCCATCGGATAGATCGACAGACTCTGGACCATTGGAATTCTACGTCCAAGAGGCGCATAGGAGAAGTGCACGGGAGATTTGATCCGAGCTGTTAGATCTTGTGAAGGAAATCCCGACAGCCGTTAGATCGGGAGGAATTGTGCTAATATTTGCCTCTGGAGAAGGAGCATGCAAGGAGAAAGGATCGGAGCCGTCAGATCGAGAGCAGGTACCCGTCAGCCATCGGATTTGTGGAAGTTGCATAGAGGTTAAGTCCTCGTGGACAGGAGGAGAAGTCCCGACAATAGCTAGAGTCATCGGGATATTGACCATCAGGAATTCGGAGTTCTCGAGGTCGTGTGAGTTGGAGCAACGTAAGTCGAAAAATCCCGACGGGATCTGGACCGTCCGTGGGAAGAAGGACATGTGGCGGAGATCCATCGCCATCGACATTTAGGGGCATCAGGAATTCGGCATTCCCATGGACAAAGACATCGAGGGAATATAGGTTGAAAACCTCGAAAGAATCTGAGCCGTCCATCATCGGAGGACAGGTGTCGGAGATCTAGAGCGAGTCGGGATATCGGCATTCGAAGAATCAGAGTTCTTGAAGTCGAGGGGAATAGGACATCAGAAGTCCCAAAATCTCGACGAGATCGGGATCGTCCGTTGGAGGGACGTGTGGTAGCGATCAAGCACTGTCAAGGAGATCCAATAGGGAAGTCAACCCATCGGTGGTTGGAGTCAATCGAGATATCAGGGATCTCGTAGACAAGTGGTTTATGCATTGTGACATCGCGATCCGCGAAACCCCGATTAGTGAGAAAAAACTATCAGCACAGTAGCGAAGGAGGACAGAGGCGTAGTGGGAGCCAACTGTCATCACAGCAAAAGAGGAGGACAGGCGGCAAAGGATCGGCGCCGTCGACATTTTGTCTATCGGGATATTGGAGATCCTGTGCACAAGGAGTTCATGCATTTTGAAACCGCGAACCCCGAAACCCCGATGGGAGTTATAGCTAGGGTTGCATGGGGAGCGGTCACATGGACCGTTGTATAGCTCATAGGGATAACGCGTGGGGAGCGCATTGGGATTCGACATATCGCAAGTTCCGTGGATGTATGCACTTAGGCATCGAAAACCCTGAAACCCCGATAGGGTTAAGGTAGTGGTTACGGGTGATGGTCATGTGGACCAGGACTTAGCCAGGAGGGCTGAGGAGTATCGAGAATCGGCATATCAAGATTCCTAAGGACATGTGCGCGTTGACATTGAAAGTGTCGAAACTCTGATGGAGTGGTAAGACCAAGGTCACAGGGTAATGGTCATATGGACCAAGAACCAAGGTAGAAGGGGCACGCATCTATGAGCAGGAGCTCATCGGAGAACCGAAGATCGGGAATTGGAGAAGGAAAGAACTTTTTCCAATGGGGAACGCAAAACCCCGAAACTCGATACAGAGTCGGGAAAGGTCACGGTGAAGTGCAGGGAATCGTGGGGATTTAGGAGGACCTGTGCATTGGGCATTTTCACAGTGATTCCGAGAGGAATATAAAGATCCGTTCCATCTCAACAATGGGATTTTTTATCGATCCTGAGAGTGGGTGAGTCGAGGACCAACCTCGCATGTGTCAAGTTTTCTTCCGGGTCCATCCTAGTGGCCTGTGTTTTAGAGAGGGTGTTGATGTTGCGCCCGAGGTTTCTACTGGAGATGCTAGGGGCGCAAGAGCCACTGTTGAGGCGGTGGTCGACCATTTTTCTTCGTCACGGTGGTGGCGAAGGTGGCCACTTATTTTCAGCAGAGGCGGTAGGGATATGGCGGCAGATGCCACATGTGATACTTCGGTACGCCTATGCTAGGGTGGACTTCTGGGGTGACCCGAACATGGTATTATCTCCAGGGGAGGCTTTTGACCATCGAGGTATGTTTAGTATGTTGGTATGTTTTTGATTTATATTGTTTTTTGAGATATCAGTCCATATGTATATGATATAGATGCTGATACTATCTTTTGTTGTTGTTTTTTGCATGTGCAGATGTGGCTCCTCGCGAGCGCGAGGTAGAAATGAAGAGAGCGTCAGTTCATCGAGAGATGGAGAGAGTACCGCAGGGAGAGACGTGTCGGCGGGAGGGTGCTACGGGGTGACCAACTAAGCCGGACCGGGCAACGAGGAGGCTCTGGTACGATGACCCTGGTGCGGGGCCATCACATTCTCACTACTACATATTGTAAAAATTACGACGTTTTATTTGCGGCGTTATGGACAAAATTGTCCATATTGTCGCAAAATAGAGAAAATTTATAAAAAAAAAAATTGATGTTGCCCGATAACGTCGCAATTGCCACGTTAACGTCGCAATTGCCCCGTTTTCCACTGGAACGTCGCTCTTGCCACGTTTTCCACTGGAACGTCACAATTGCCACGTTAGCGTCGCTCTTGCCACGTTTGTGAAGAGGTATGTCGCAATTGCCACGTTAACAACGCAATTGCCACGTTTTCCACTGGAACGTCGCTCTTGCCACGTTTTCCACTGGAACGTCACAATTGCCACGTTAACGTCTCTCTTGCCACGTTTGTGAAGATGTATGTCGCAATTGCCACGTTAACGTCGCAATTGCCACGTT
>ML777883.1:2029001-2040620 GCA_009831015.1 Picea engelmannii
ATACCGACGAAAACTAGGTCGTCGGAAAAACGACGTCATGTGAAACGACATTTGAGGGGGTCCGAGGTTTGTCGGTCTTCCGACAATAGAAAGTGGCAATTGCGTCGAACGCGTCGTCGGAATTTGACCCAAATGCAGTAGTGTCTCCTCCAGCGGCGACCGGAGTGGATTATGATGACATACGCCATCGTCTGGAGACGGTTCTACAGGATGTTCCTGAGGGCATGTGGACGCGCATCCAAGATGAGAGTTTCCTAGAGCAGTGTGTACGGGTACTGCCACCATGGCAGGCCATAGTGCGGCGAGCAGCAGTGCTTGCGGCTATGACGAGTGGATGCCTGCCGCTGGGGCAGGAGGGTCCTGTGGGTGGTCCACCACCGCCTGGGGAAGGTGGTGGTGGGCCACCACCTCCTCCTGAGGGAGGAGTAGGTGGTGGTGTGATAGAGGCACCCTGCGTGGTGTATGATGTACCTCTTTGTTTTTGTTGTATATAGGCTAGTGAGCCCAGTTTTTGTACCGAGGTGCTGCATTGGCCTGCGGATACATGTATTTTTGTATGTAAACATTCGGATGGCCTGATGGGCCTTTATATATACATGAGTATACACATTTTGAGATCCTAATGTTGTCTACATGTTTTTTTCTGATGTGTTGAGTGCGTCCATTCTATATATATGCTGTGATAGGGTTTCATGATATGTTTATGTATGTGTAGTTTGATGTGATATATGCCAATCTAACACCCTGTTAGCTATTTTATCTGTTGTTTGATTCAATTGTCTTGGAATATGTGTAAATGAAATGGAATCAAAATGTCGAGATAATAGCCTAACCCATAGGTATTTGCGAAAGAGGCACGGATCGCATACACGGTACACATTGTTGAGCTAGAGAACGACTAGTTGAGAGTTGAGGAAGACGCTAAGGTGACGAATATGATGATGTTGGGCATCGACCAAGAGGCTGATGACTGAAGTGTATTCATCTTGGTTGTTGGTGGTTGGCCCCAAACATATGCCGCTTGAATGTAGCATTTCATGTGAGCGGGTGTAGAGAGCCCAAGCGGTCGAAGCGAGATTTTGTGTCCAATGGTTGGCGCCGTCGGTGTAACCAATGTGATAGGCTGGTGGAGGAAGCATCTATAAATAGCAAAAAGGATAGTTTAGATGAGAGGGGAGGAGGAAAAGACTAAAAAACACTAAAAAATAAATAACCTAATGTAGGATGACTACTTTTAAGCATAAAATTTCTTGAGATATAACCCATTGACGGGTTCCTTGAGAGAGAGGCCTTCGAGGGAGGCCAGGATGTATGTGCCTTTAGTGAGGCAATGTTGGATGATGTAAGGGCCATGCCAAAGTGATTCAAATTTTCCATGGCCAAAGGTATCATGAGCGATATCATAAGCCAGGACAAGGTCACCTTCGCGGAATGATCGAAGGTTGACATGGCGATCAAAGGTAGCCTTGGATCATTTTTTAGCTACCTCGTTGTTCTGTAAGGAAGATCAACGATCTTCATCCAGAGACTCCAAGTTAAAAAAGCACTACTCCATTGGAGCAGTGTCAGGTAATAGCTCAATTGCGGTGCATAAGGTGGGATTTTTGCACTCGATGGGAAGAGTTGCCTCGACCCCATGGACTAAATGGAATGGTGTGAAACTAGTAGCGATCTTCACTGTTGTTCGATAAGCCCATAGTGCATAAAATAACATATGATGCCAATTGGTTTTATGTTTATTAACCGTGCGCTGTAACATGGTCTTGAGGACTTTGTTAACTACCTCGACCTGTCCATTTGACTGAGGGTAATATGGTGAGGCAAACTCGTGAGATAAGCCTAACCGAGATGAGAGTTCGATGAAGATATCATTCTCGAAGTGTTTCCCATGGTCAAAAATGAGTTGGAGGGGTACTCCAAAGTGGGATATGACGTGGTTAAAGAAAAAATGCATTGCAGTGTCCGCGGTGTTGTTGAAAGTGGGCATGGCTTCGGCCCATTTGGTGAAATAATCAACGTCAACAACGATGTATTTGTGGCCATTGTTGGAGGGGGGATTACAAGTCATAAAGTTGATACCCCATTTGAAAAATGGGCCAGCTGTAATGACAGGGTGGAGAAGAGTGGGGGGAGCTTGAGCTTTGTTGGCATAGAGATGACATTGCTCACACCGTTTCATGGCATGAATGCAATCGTGAAACAAGGTAGGCCAAAAGTACTCGGCTTGGATAATCTTTTGGGCAGTGGATATACCCAAAATATGGCCCCCACATGCGCCAATGTGGAATTTGTTTAAGACTATGTTGGCCTCGTCAATAGTCAGGCATCGATGAAGGATGGTGTCGACACCCCATCGGTATAGGATGTCTCCGATGAGGAGATAGCGGGGGGCCTGATGGAGAATACGTCGACGATCATCTCATGAAAGGTGGTTACCGAACTTTTGAGTTCGTAGGTATATGAGAAGGTCACCATACCAAGGATCATCTGAAGTGATGTAAAATAGATGTTCGTCAGGAAAGTCAGTGTTGACAGGGGCACTGGTGGTGTCAGAGGGGAGGGCCGTGACAAATTCGGCGAGAACGAGGGCCTTCTTACTCTTAGGTGTTGAGAACTCGAGGTCATATTTCTGAAGGATAACAATCCATCGAGCGAATTTACCGTTAACTTGTCGACGACTGAGAAAGTACTGCATAGGATTGGAATTTGTGATGACCTTGGTGGTGCGAAGCAGAATGTAATGGCACAGTTTCTGGACGGCAAGGACAACTGCAAGAGAAAGTTTCTCTTCATGTTTATACTTCAAGGGTGGCCCTGAGAGGTTCTTACTAACATAGTAAATGACATGTTTACAATTTTCATCTCTGAGCTGGATGAGGACACCGGCTACTAATACAGTTGATGCTGATACGTAGAGGATGTAGTCGTGATTATAGTTAGGTGCACTAATTAAAGGTGCATTTGAAAGCACTACTTTAAGATCGTCAAATGACTATTGGGTGTGGTCGTCCCAGTGAAATGGGATGTCATGACGTAGCAAGCGAAGGAAGCCATGTGCGTGAATATCGTAATCCGGGGAAAAGCGTCTGAGAAATTTAGCTTTTCCCTGTAGACTCTGAAGTTTCCTTAAATTCCGAGGAGGTGGAATTTTGGTGATAGCCTGGACTTTGAGGGGGTCCACGGTAATACCGCTTTGGGAAACAATAAAACCAAGGAGGCACCCTGCAGTGACGTAGAACACACACTTGACAGGATTCAAGCGGATGTTGTACTGACGACACCGTTGAAAGATGATTCATAAATCATCGAGATGTTGGGTGCGTTTCTTGGATCGAGCGGTGAGGTCGTCCAAGTAGGCAAGGATGATTTTATCCAGATCGTGGAAGATGTATGTCATCGCCCGCTAGAAAGTTGCGTCGGAATTTTTTAAGCCAAAAGACATGACACGATATGAAAAGGTACCCCATGGGGTAGTGAATGCAGTTTTATACTGATCGGTTGGGTGGATTTGAATTTGGTTATAGCCAGAGAAGCCGTCCATAAAGGAGAGAGCCTCATGGTTGGCGCAGTCATCGATAATTTGATCGATGAAAGGCGTGGGAAAGTTGTCTTTTGGACATGCGTTATTGAGATCACAAAATTTTATGCAAACACAGATAGTGCCCTATTTTTTTTCGATGGGTACAGGGTTGGAAACCCATGAGGTATAAGCAATGGGGTAAATAAACCTGGCAGCGCGAATTTGTCAATTTCAGCTTTGATAGCCGTGACTTTGGATGGGTGTAGCAGTCGCTGTTTTTGGCGAACTGGTGTGATGTCAGGCTAGGTGTTGATGCGTTGTTCAACAATAGAGGGATCTAGGCCAGGCATTTCCGTGTATGACCAGTTGAAAATATCCCTATATTCCTGGAAGAGGGCTTTATATGTGGCGATTTCCTGAGGAGTGCAAGCAGCTCCAATGGTGATTTCTTCGACGATGCCATTTTTAATGGAAATGTCGATTTTGATGGTGGGGGAAATGTTGTCCATGTTGCCTTCTTCAAACACATCAGGGGCAGGAATGGGATTGTTGAACCAATCGATAGGCCCGGATGGGATAAAATATTTGGTTTCGATTGTGTAAATGGGGTTTTGGTTAGGAGGCATGGAAGCTTCCTGTGGAGAGAAGAGTGCGCGGTGATGTAGCACGTCCCAGGGAGAGTCTGGGTGGTTTAGCTCTTCGAGTATTTCCTCATCGCATTGGAAATGCCAGGAATACAAGGGGTCATGAGGAGTGATCTCGGTGACAGTGTGGTTTCCCCCTAATGAAAAAGCAGGGAGAACAATGCTAGGAGAGGGGGAGTTTTCACTCGACATAAACTATATATTGAAGTACTGAGGGGTACCTGTGGTGGTTGGGTGGGGAGTGTCTGTAGGGGAATGAGAAGGAGAGTTGGGGGGGTTGTGGGGTAAATCCCCAGAGACGTTATTTAAGAACCATGGAGGCATTGGGAGTTCCTCAGGCTTGGGAGAAATGACATGAAGATCCTCGAGTGACGAAGTAATGCCAATTATTGCCTCTGTGGGTTGGTGAAGCAGGGCCAATTGACGTTGCCTATATTCAATTATCTTAGGACACTGGTATGTAAAATGAGCTAATGAATCACAGAGAGAGCAAGGGCATCTCATACGTTCATTGACTGAAGTGGTGACATAGCGAATGTCAATGATATTTGAAGAGGATGTAGTAGGGCATGGATTGTTCTGGAAGTTCTGGCGTATAGCCGTTAATGTCTGCCGAAAGCGCGGTAGTGCTGGGAAATGATGGGTGTAATGGCCATACTCTGAACATATAACACAAGAATATTTGGTCCTCAACCCTTTACTACTGGAGGGGTTGGTGGTATTGGTGGGATTAGCAGTAGTGACGGGTGTTGTGGGAGTTTGATTGAGGGGGATCAAATTCCGTAATTCAGGTAGTGATGGACAATTGTTGGTTTAGTGGCCCTCTTTCTCACATAGTGTGCAAAGTGGTGGGATGTGTGGATGAAGTGGAGCGGTGGGCTCTTTCTTCTTTCTCCTTCCCCCAACTGTAGCCGAGAGGTTAGTGAGTGGGGGGGTGGTGGGGGTAAGGACAGGAATCGTCATGGGAAGTCCTTCTTGTGGGGGAAGGGATGGTCGAGGGACCATCTCTGGTGGGCTTAAATACCAAACTGGGATTGCTAACACCATATTCGGTAGTGTGAGCATTGCGGCTACCTGAAAAGATTCAATACCTGGGGGAGGATAGAAGAAGGGAATCTGGGTGAGGGGTTGGGGGAGTGTCTCCCAGACGGGATTATTCCCTTGAGTGGATGTGGATTCGTTGACTGTTGAGGTCGACGAGTGCACAGGAGGCTCCAGCGGGAGTGGTTCTGCGACTACTGAGACGTCAGGAATGACTGAAGCCTTCTGAGAGGGAAGAGCATCCTCTGTGTGAGTTCCATTGGATGATAAGATGCATACTTGATTAGCAGGATGAAGGAGTGGTGGTGCTCCATGGTACGTCCCTAACAAGGATGGATCTTTAAAAATCCTAGGACCCATCTCGACGAGTGGATATGCGTCTTGGTTGGTGTGGATGAAAGGAAGAATTCTATCGAGGTTGGCAGATGGGTTAGGCTCATAATGTGATACTTGGTCGATGGTCACGATCTTCCCATTGTGGGGGAACATCATTGTTCGAAAGACGGAAGATTCCACTGCCTTCATAGCGTACATGTAGCTACGACCGAACAAGATATTATAATCAAGCGGGGCATCGATAACCTCGATATCAATGAGAATAGTCTTGCACCTGAGTTCAATGGGGACATTTTGGAAGAGCCATTTAGGAGAGGATGGTCATCCATCATAAGCTCGTAATGTGATGGCAGAGGGTATGAGTTCTGGGGAACCAAGTTTTTTCCATATTGTTTTGGACATGATGCACATAGATGTACCTTCATAGATGATACACCGATGAACTATGATGTTCCGTATTTTTACTGGTATTTGAAAAGAGATCAAGGTGGGAAGACAAGGTTCTCTGCTATCAAGATCAAAGGTGATGAGTCGAGTATCTACGGGGTCAACTTCCCCCAAGGTCGAAAGTAGTGATTTCTGTTATGTAGGATAAGTCTGGAGGACTTCCAAGACTGACATGGCAGTTGGGGATTGTGCTAAGTCGTCTACCAAGCTATAGTTACGAGCTGCCCTAGCCTGTGGGTTGTGGACATTCCTGCGCAAGGGGATGTGAGGGATGCATAGTGGTGGTTCGGCGGAAGGGCGAGGGATCACCAACGGGGGTCCCGTTGGTGTAGGGTTTGTCTCTAGAGAGATGGGAGTAGACTCAGCGGGTGTATGATACTGACGATTACACATTTGCAAAAGGATTTCTTCCTCACTGGTGAGGAGAATTGTACGCTCTGCTGGATTGTTGGGGTTGTGGTATTGTCCCACCTGAGGTGGGGGATGTTGTGTGTCCTGTTGGGTGTTTATCACACCTTTATTTGGGATAGGATTTTGCAGCACGGTGGGAGGGGGTTGTTGGACATATTGTTGTGGTGCCTGTTGAGGGGAAGTTTGTGCAGGAGAATGGGGAAGACTACCCGAGTCTTTCAACCATTTGAAATCAGCGATATGGGGGAAATGGTGAGTGTAATGCCCGAACTCATCACAAATAGCACAAGGGAAGATGGTTTTAACATTATTTCTCCCTTGGCATTTTTTGTTATTGCCCCCTTGGGGGTTTTGGTTCCCTTGGTTCTGGTTGCCCCCAGTTGGTTGGTGCTGTGGGGGTTGATTCCTGCCTTGACCTGGGTTGTTGTTATTCCTGTTCCATCCTTTCTTCTTGGCATTGTTCAATGGATGATTTGGGTTGGCTGTATTCAATTTGTCAAACCTTTGGTATTGTTGAGCAGTAGAAGGTTGAACAAAATTTACCCCTGCATGTGGATGTGGGGGAGCCATGGGTTGTGGAGGACCAGGAAATGGGAAGTATGGATTCTGTAGTGGTACTGATCCATAAGGTACATAGGAAGGCGTAGTGTTTTCTCTAGTACTGTAAGATGATGTTGAGGGAGTACCACTGGCTGTGGGAATAGGTGGATGTATGGGAGGTGCCGGTGGTGGTCCACTGATGGGTGGAGGTATAGCAACAGGGTATGGTTGTTGATAAGGGGGTGGGGGGTAATAAGAAGTTCCCTCATATGCCGACAGGTATTGAGGTGTTCCATACATCAGTGGTGGTTGGGGTTGTGGACCATGGTGTGTGGTGGCACCTATTAGTCTGTCTGCTGAGTGAGACATCCCAGGTTTGTCTTGGCCAAATGGCACAGGTTTGGGAAGATCAGGAAGTACCGTGTATAAGTACCATGACTGTGCATAGATGAGGTCATACTGTTGGTCCTTACTGATGGCTTCCTCTTCGTATTGAGGGAAGGTGGAAGCTACATCCTTACCAAGGAGAAAGACAAGTGATCTAAGAAACCAGTTGAGACATTGTTGCTTGGTGGTTTCTTCTTTACACAAACTACATCGCCTACGCCACTCATGAATGTGGTCAGAAATGTGTGTGGCTGAGGTTTGTTTGAAGTTAGACAGTAGTTCTAGAACATTGTCATGGTGGATGGGTAATTGGAAGAAGGTCAAGAATGCTTTGGCCAATGACGCAAAGGTCGCATGGGACCCTGATTTTTCTTCGACATACTATTTGGCTGATGGGCCAGTGAGTGTGTGTTGAAATAATCGTAGTCCTATGGAATCATCCATAATTCTATTGGAAGAGCACCATAGATGAAAGGTCATGACATGGTTGGTGGGGTCATCCCCTGCCTTTCCTTCAAACTTTGGTATGTCTGAAGCAAGTTTTGTTGGCATTGTAGGCCATTTGGCATCATGCAATATAGGATCATTGGTGAGTTTGGTGAGATCCGATATGTTGAGAGAGACCAAATATGGCATCTGTAGTGGGGAGGGAGGGTTAGCTCTGGCCATAGTGTTGTGTGAACCCGACCCTTGATGGGGACTAGGTGGGTTGGTGCTTCCTCCTTGAGAGGAAGTGGGTCCCCCGCTTCTATGTAAAGGAGGGCGAGTGAATGGATGACCTTGGGAAGTAGACCCAAGTAATGTAGAACCAAGCAAAGTTGATCCTAAGATAGTATCACTCACATGAGTGTGTGAAGGAGCTACCGATGAGCGGGTATGACCAGATACTCCACCCAAGATAGGAGGGAGGTTGAGAAAGCATCATGAACGATGGGGTTTCTGTGGTTCCCCTAAGTTGTTAGACTAGTTGTGTGAATGTGTGCAAAAAGTGGTGAGAGAAATATAGAAACCAGAGTCTTTGCGTTGAATGTTTACACAATATATATATATATCCAAATCAAACTGTAATCAGATGTGCATCATACATAAAATGAGAAAGAAGCATATATATGGGTAAGTGGGTTTTGTCCGTGCGGGGGAATCAAAAGAAAGAAAATGCTCTTGTTCTAGAAGATGTAATGTCCTTCCTCTCAAATAGCACTGACCTTCCAATAGTACTCAACAGTGGGGTCTGAAGTCACCGGAAGAGAAACTAGTGAAGGATGAAATAATTGGTTATAATGAGGGGTAGAGGGGGCTTATCCTAAAAGATCTGGCGATATTTTCCAATAGCCACAAAAAATCCAATCAAGGTGCAACTGCAGCCCACAATTTCCACCTGGGTAGATGTCCTAAAGTTGGTCACTAGTTACCTCGGTCAAAGTGCAACATTTAGATTTTCGACCTAAGAAATGGGTCACGGGCTGGATCTCGTCCAATAGGTGGGTGCCTCAAGGGGGGATGCACAGAACAACCAGAACTCGGCCTTCAACCCTTCATGGGTATCTCCCTGCCTTATGGTGATTGGAACACTTGACTTGGAGGATTTTAAGTTCCCTATTTGACAACCACTATGTTTTGACAATGTGAGAACCAGATAATGGGGATTTATTTGGATGTCTATCCCTGAAATCCTACCTAGACTAAAAAATTTCTTTTGGCACCTCCTGTGGAGGAAAACTTAGTGAGATTTTAGAAATATTTTAGATGCAATTGTTTTGGGAGGTTGGGGGTGCAAACCAACCTCGTTGATTAAAAATGGGAGTGGATAGTCACGTCAAGAAAAGATGGGGTATTTTTGGAATCCCTTTGGAGGAAACTTACTTTGACCTCCACGTTTCAAGAAGAATCTATGTGAGTGAGAAGTGACTTTTGTGTGTGAGTGAAAGTGTGCCAATTTTAGTGAATTAGATGTCACCTTGTTGCATGTGGACTTCCCTTGGTCTTTACAAGAGTTTGATTACCTAATTAACTAAGTGCCTTTGGTACAACCTTGAGTAATTCAAAATCCCTAGGAAGCTAGCATGTGGACATGTGGGTCCATTACTATCCTTTAACTCCCTATTGTGATGTAATATAGAAAAGATTGAAACTATCCTAGACTGAACATGTGGGCATGTATGGGCCCGTTACAAACCTTTAAACTTTCCTAGTGTTTTGATCTAAGAAAGAAAAAATTCAAACACTATTCTATCTTTGTGACATGTGGGCATATATGGGCCCATTACAATATTAAGGTGTGTTTAAAAAAGAAAACTAAGAGGGGTCCCAAGAAGGGCCATTGTCCTCTCCTAAAGGTTTTAAACTTTGTTAAGGGAGATGAAATTGTTCCCCAATCTTTTTCTGATTCTCAAGGTCGCTTGAAGGCGCGAGAGAAGAGCATACTAAGTGATTGGTAATTCAACTTCTAGTCCCAATGTAAGCTTAGATGTGATTAAAAATGATTACCACCTTATCTTTATAAGACAAAACAAGCCATCCATGTGGCAAAAATCAAAGAAGGGAAATTGATTTTATCCTCCTAAGTGCCTATGTGTGTTTGACTAACCCCTTTATATGATGAGGGGACTAAGTTTGGTGCAGTGTTTAGAGCATGCTTGACATCATTTTTAAGAAGGAAAATGACCTTCCCCACATCCCAACAACTTACAATGTGAAATGTTTCTTAAATGCATGGCCCCTAGTGCATACAGAGGCACACAGAGCGCAAGCGCGCGAACAGAGATAGGTCTGAAAGTGCATGCGCGCAGAGAATGGTTGTTAGTTAAGTGCATGTGCGCACGATGCACGTCTATGGGGTGGAATACCCGCGCACATGTGACAAACGACCGAGAAAGAAAAATCTAGATGGATTTCTCTTAATTCTCCTTTGAATTGAATGGTTGATAGGTCGGCCTAGGCCGGTTTGTGCACCTACAAGTTAATCAAACTAAAAGAAGAGCAAAATAAACCCAAATGATGTAGGAATTTGATACCTTTCCCCAGTGGAGTCACCAATCTGTTGCACCCTTTTTGTCACCTTGGTGAGAAAATAAGAGGTGCTTTCATGCCCAGTTGTGTAATGACTGATTTTAAATCAACTTCTAAAAATTCTACCAAATCCTACCAAATGTACAGCAATTTATACCAGATTCGTAAAAGAAAAAAATTATGCAAGCAAAATTAAAATTTATCAATGAGTAATGCATAAATTCGAATTGAGTACCTTAACACTGATGCTAATTTTCGTTGTCAGCTGCCTTCCTGCTGCTACCTACTACACAGTCCAGTCCTGTTGCAAACATAGAAAATAATTGCCCAAAACCTCTTGTCCACCCTGCCAACTAGGAAAACGACCTAGCTCCAGGATATCTACGGATATCCTGGCCCTCTGAGCCCAAATCCTCTAGAAACTCGGTGTGCCTGATCAAAATAGATCTCACAGCCCCTCACGGCTCTCTCCCATAGCAAGAAAAAAACATTCTCCCATAGAATGCCCCCCTCCAACTCCTTCCTTCATCCTTATCCCCCCCCTTTCACCGACACTCCTCCTCCATTAACTCCCTCCTTATCCCTTCATTTAATTACTCTTATCCAAATGTATTGAATACGTTATCCCTTGTGGAATACGTAACCCAATTTAATATTGTATTATATTATCCACCATTAATTTAATACTTTATTAATTAATGAATTAATTAATAATTAAATCAATCATTAACCATATTAATTAATGAGTTAATTACACTTAAATTAATCATAATCAAGAATAACTAATTAATAACAAATAATTAGTTAAGGTTATTTTAATAAATAAATATAGTTTAGCTAATCTTTTAGGATTACCTTATTAAATTAATTATAATTTATAATTAAGGGTCGTTACATACACCCACCCTTCAGGAAACTTCGTCCCTAATTTAAGGTATCTTATGGTACAAAGAACAAGAACATGGTTCACACATTCATAACAAGTAACTGACATTATTAGTAAGTAAGTCAAGAAAACTCATACATACTAGTGTATATGTACAAGAAGTGTATGTGTAGCTAGTACATACAATTCTCGTACATGTACAAATAATCAAACTGTCATCCTTTAGTATTCTATATATGCATCCAATCCAGTCAGCAAGACTAGTCTTTTTAAAAAGACAACAATCAATTAATTGTGTGAGAATTCGTTTAATCACAATTGTTCGGTTCAATAATTTTATTTTAAACAACTGTGGTTTAGTTACATAATAATGAATATTTATATATACACATTTTTCT
>ML777884.1:0-41815 GCA_009831015.1 Picea engelmannii
CAGCATCACTAAATAACGTAAGTGTTAAAGCAGAAGAATCATCTGTGAATAGAATCTGGTTAGCGTTAAGGACGTTGGTTGAGGTCATACAAGTAAACGAAACCATACAGAGGAAGCTATACGAAATTAACAGAAGCGGAAAGAAGAAAGGCGAAGCCTCACGGTAAAATTTAAAATGAATTAAAATAAAATACCAAATGTTCTGAGAGCAGGTAAATGAGAATTATCCTACGTATCCTAGATGAAAGCCATGAAAGCAATGGAAGAGAGAAAAGGTTAATGCGTATCAAGCAGGAAACAGCAAAGAAGAGTTGAAAAACATAATTTTGTGCAGCATACATTAAGGGGCGACATCCTGTACAGAGTACAGGCCAGTAGACATATAATGCTTATATTTAGCATATCACGGGCAAGCATTGTTTGAATACACTCCAGATTTAACAAGCTTTTAGGGTTTGTAGGCCATGAACGATCGGGCTCACGCCACGTGCAATGCCGTAGTCAACGAATAATCAAAGGCAATGTGAAGGTATCCCTCTGCGTCTGCATGGCATTTATGATACTTCCAGTCTTCCAGACCTTGCATTAACGTACCAGCCAAGGGATGATTATTCGTGGAAAGTTTGCATTGCGTCCTTGCAGACTTGGTAAATGCCCCATATGGGGGCATCATAACACACACAGACAGACAGAGCAGATGGGCCTGAAAGGCAGACGTCATAATTACCACCATACAAAGAAATTGAGTATGTGCCCTAGTCCTCGCCCTGTTAACGTTTCAAGAGAATAGAAGCCTTTATGCATTCCACACATTTTCTCTGGTTTGATAGGGACGCCATTTCTTGTTTTCACGGATTCAGTACTCTTATTCTTGCCATTTCATATTCTTCTGCATTCCTGTTTCCCTAATGGGCATACCCACTTGCAGCATTTAGTCGGCGGCCAGCCATTTTATAGCCATCCTTCACCATATAAGAAGCAAGGCAAGGATCATAAACTCACACTGATTGAACCACTCTGAACAGTTTCTGTTCCTTTCCTGTGAATTTGATAAGCTCTGGTATTTAGATTGGTGATGAGTTGGGTACTTTTCAATGGATTCCATAAGTAATATTTTGATGAATGAAGATCAGTATGATCCATGTTTAGAAATTTATGATTCTGTCGAGTTTGGTACGAGACTCAGACCGATTTCGTGAAGTTGAGATTGGCGTTATCCTTCTTGAGCTTTTGCAGAAGAGTGGCAAAGAGGCACCGGGAGTTTTCTTGACCTTGCAAGTCCCCGCTTTTGCCTGCATGAAGAACTTAAGCAAGTGCAGAAGAGGTGAGCGTCTGTTATTTGCATATATCCAGTTTCATTATTATGTATAGAAACCAATAAAAAACTTGATCTTTTTCCACAGATGATTTGACGGTAGAATAACATAGATTCATTAAGGATAGTAAGGCTGGAGGGAGAGCAAAATTTCAAGTATGCTATATTCTGATATGGCCAAAAAGGGTTATCAAAATTTTAGTTATAAATTTTAACATTTATGTTTTATCCCTTTAAAGGTTTAAGATCTACGCGCTTTATAGATCTAAAGTTAAAAACAAATTATGCTGGTTTCTTTATAGTGGTTTAAGATCTAAGTGATTTATAGATTTAAAGTTCAAAGCAAATTACAGTTGTTTATGTATAGGCAGTTTAAGTTTGTCTATAGTTTTTATATAGCTTTTTCATGTTTAAGCCTGGAGTGCCTTAAATTTAGAAGAGGTTAACGAAATTTTAGTTATAAATTTTAACATTTTTATTTTATCCTTTACAGTTTTACAGGTTTAAGATTCAGATGTTTTATAGATTTAAAGTCAAGATCGATTTATGTTGATTTCTGTTTTAGTTTGTTATACAGGAAGTTGATCTATAATTTGTATACAGTGAGTTGATCTATAGTTTTTATATAATTTTTTCATGTTTAAATTTATGCTGGTTTCTATATAGGCAGTTCAGATGATTCTATACTCATCTGTATTATTTCTTTATTTTTTTCATCCATTTATTTAGAGCAATGTTAAGATCTTCCCCACCGCATCCTCGTTTCTCCGGGTGCAATAACAGGGGTTATCATTGTGTTTTCAGATCTATATCTTAGTGATCAAAATTCAGCGCTGATCTCATGATGGCTGCTGATTAAATCAAGATGTGGAAGCAAGCATTTGTTTAGCTCATATTTGTGAGCAAAAGAAAAAGTGCTACTCTGGTCGCCTTCTACGTTGTTGGTTTGATCTTCCCTCCCTAACAGCACTGATGTTAATGTGGAGACTCGCCGCTGCAATATGTTATCCTTCCCGAGCTTTCTCTTTCTATTATTGTACCTCCAATGGCGATTTCTAGGTTACCGAGAAACTCCTGACAATATAGGAAGGAGGATGATCCGAGCTCTTGTAAAATATTTCTAGGGATTGATTTAGAGTTGAAGATATTTTGTTCTTGAAAGGAATCTGGCTGTTCGAAGATTGTTATAATCTTTTGAATTCATTGATCCCTGATTCACCAGCATTATATATCATATATGGTGCTAAATATAGCAGCAAGATTCCAAAACTAATATGACTGTGTATATGATCTGGTATGGAAAAAATATATAGAAAAAATCCAAATTTTATTTCATCCAAAGTATTTTTTCTTTTTATATATATGCATTACAGGGTTACATATTATTGTATTGAAAGGTATTAGATTTATAACTTGATAATATAGATATTATCACTTATAAAAATAAAGTTTACAATCCTGATAATATGAATGTAGTTAAAAACTTTCTCATTTATAATGCTAGTGCGCTTACTCTTTAAAAAAATTTAAGTAATAGATGAGCACGTAATAGATGCAGACTTTGTAAAAATTAAGGCACGTAATTTTTTTAGCAGCGTAGAGGATCTCTGTTCAATGTTTGCATTGAGGAAATATTTTCTTCTGTGTCAAAGAAGAGAAATACATCACCCTGCACCCATTAAGAATTTAGAGAGATACAAATTTTATCTGAACAACTACAATTTTAAAAATGATTTTTTTTATATTAGATATAAGTAAATAAAAGACCATTTTGAATTTTTTTTCAAAATGAGATCTGAAGTGTTATTTCGTCACAAATTTTATTAATATAACATATAAATACATGTTTTTTCAACTGTATTATGTATCAAATCAGTTGTATTTTAATTTTAAAATGATGGTAAAAATTAAATCATGAATTTAATTAACATTTCATTAAATTTAGGTCAACATTTTACTAATATAACATATAAATACATGTTTTTTCAAATGTATTATGTATCAAATCAGTTGTATTTTAATTTTAAAGATTGTAAAAATTAAATCATAAATTTAATTAACATTTCATTAAATTTAGGTCAACTTGTAAGCTGTTTTGGAAAGATGTGGAAATTAATTTTTCAAAAGTAGGAATATGAGATTTTTTAAGTCCAAAATCCGATTTTTAAGTATGTTATTATTAGTTATCAAAATTATAATAGATTGGATAGATTTTGTGGAAATTAATTTTGAAAAATATGAATATGAGATTTTTAAAATTCAAAATTCATTTTTTAAGTATGTTATTATCATATTTCAAAATTATAATAAATTAAATAGATTTTGCAAAACTAGAAATTTTAAAATTACAAATTTAGTTCAGAATGTGTAAATATCAAATTTTAAAAATAAATAGAATGAGTTAAATTTTTACTTGCTCTTTATAAACTCCAATTTAGTATTTAATTTTAAATTGTATATTTAATATATGTTATTTTTAAGTTTTAAAATTGTTCATACAGATAGTTTACAAATAATACAATTAAATATAAAAAATAAAAAATATGAATGATATATAACATTGTTTTGTATAGAAAATATGAATTAAAAGTATTAAATATATTATTTAATATATTAAATTTAACAAATAAGATCACAATTATTGGAATATGTAATTTCTATTTGTCTGGATTATCATATTTGTAATTAATATTATTATAGATTATTATTAAATAAATTTAGTTTTTAAGTAGAAAATATGTTTTTTCATATTTGATAAGTTGTTGGAACTAATTAAATTTGAGTAATTCTGTATTTATATATACTTTATTTCATTGTTTAATAAAAAGCCCAAGCACAATTTTGATTTATATAATTTAATGGCTACTCCCACATTTCCCAAAAAAGTATCATAGTGCAACTCCCTCCCTGGAGTGCCCAGGGAAAAGGAAGCCTGTGAGAATAATAGGAGAGTAGATAGTTGTGAGGTGATTCCCACAGTATGTCTGTGCTAGTGTCTACTATGGCTTGTCGTGTAGCGATATGAGTAGTTTGTCCATATTTTATGAAATCCATTTTATGATTGGTCGTGAAGGGAGATTGGAGGCGTTAGATATTCCGAAGTTTCCATACTTGGTTTACATGTGCAAAGAGGGATTTCGGAAGCATCCACCCACCGAAGCGACGAGAAGAGAGAGTCGGCCACTGTAGAAGAGAGAGCCAGTCACTGTAAAAAAAGACCTGCGGAAGAGAAAGTCGCGAGCGTAGAGAGAACCTGTGCATGAAGCGTGGAGAGAATTTGTGCGTGAAGCCAGGAGCAGAGAAGAGCGCGAGCGTAGAGAAGAGCTGGAGCGTGGAGGGAGCCGCAAGTAGAGAAAAGCACTGAGCTTCAACGAAGTAACGCAGACCAGACCGCCAGAGGAATTGAATTGAGTCTGAGTGGAATCGAAGAGAAGGCAAGAAGGTCCACGCACCAGAGGAGTAGTAACTCTATAAGCATATGGCCTGTCTGCCAAATATGGTTGTTATGGCTCCGTCCGACGAGGCAGAACTAATGCATATGGTTGCAACCGCTACGGCAGTCAATGATCGACCCAGTTGTTTTGGGTTCCCTAGGGGCAACAAAGTAGGTTTGTCAAATTTGCTCCTGAGGTCTTGCACTTGATATGGACAAGGGTGCATTGTGGTAGAAGATATCTGAGTTGCGATTTTAGGGTTTGGTATGATAATGATGATGATTAATGTCCACTAAGATTTAATTGGTCTATTCAATCTTAAGAAATTTAATTGGTCTATTCAATCTTAAGAAGATAAGTGATTACTTGTGATTCTTTAGAATTTTATTTCTGTACTCTAAAAACATTAAAAAAAAACTAAATAAACAAAATAACATATTAATCACCATTACAACTCATTTCTACAAGCCTTTTGGATAGATATTTGATCACACGATTGGCCAAAGAGCACGAGATCCTTTTGACAGTGGAGTAAGGATCCATTGGGGGTTTTGGATTTCATGTCTCCCATTTCCTGGCTTTGAACGAGCTCCACTTATCAAGGCCGCATTTCTTGTAGCAGACTTATCGTGAAAGCAGAAAGAGTTGCGACCAGAAGTATAAGGGCGGATATATAAAGTTGTGGAGGCCAGAGCAGAAGCCCAGTGTGTACGTGCGCAAGTAATCCTACAAGGCTACAGGACCCCGCTACTGAAGTAACTTTCGACCTTTATAATGATTCCACTTAACAGGTTCACACTTGTAACCCATCTCAAGGGGCATGGGGACCGTGTTGGAGTTTTCATTGTAGTTATTTATTACATTTGCAGTTGTTTTTTTGTTGCCCAGCTTATTGGCAGTTATTACCCTGTGTGGGCAAAGTGGTGAAAATTTACTTTAATGCTTTGGTAATATGAGAAATCTTTTTTGAATTTCTTTGGAGGTTGTGAAGCTTAACATATTAATCATACTCAACTTAAAATGTGATGCAATGTTAGAATTGAGTAGTCTAACAATTTCAAGATAAACTGTGGAAATTCCAAAGAATGATTAGTTAAATGTCTTAGAAGCATTTACATTGAGTGTAGTTAAGTCAATATGAATGTAGTGGTTTTATTAGAATTAGCTACTCTAATAAATTGCAGGTGAATCCAAGACAATGAATTGAAAGTGACATTGAAGTTCTAGTGGTAAAGGGTTTGGTAGTTGAAAAGTACGATTTAACTACATGTTACCCCTAATTGTGTATTGATGGTAAATAGTTTCATGAATTGATGTAAGATTGACTTGGATGGCTAGTTCCTCAATCTTTACAGTCATGGTACTAGTGTTTGGCCCAAAGGTACGGTAGATTCTATTGGACATTGGGTTCAGTGCTTCCCATAAGTTTCGCGACATGGGTTAACGCCCTCTCATGGATCCTATATGTCGCGATTGTGGCACAGATTAACGCATGCGGGTTTTGGTCTAGCGACAATCGTAGTCCAACAAATGGTATCAAAGTGATAGGTCTCGAGTTCGAAACTCGTCAAACACACGTTGAGGGGGAGAATGTTGGACATTGGGTTCAACACTTCCTGCGAGCTTTGCAACATGGGTTAACCCCCTCTCGTGGATCCTATCTATGGTGATTATGGTGGAGATTAACGCCTATGAGTTTTGGTCTAATGGAGATTGTATTCCAATAGGTTCTCAATTGGTATGAGTTCGGCAATACTCTAAGTGAATGGAGGACCATGAACATTTTTTGGTTCTGTGATGGAAGCAAGTTGCATTGTTCTCACTCGAGAAACGATGATTTGATAGGAGACATAAGTTTGAGTTGGAATGGAAAGCAGGAAGAACATAGATGTTGTTTTGAATAATAACAAAGAGTTTAGTCCAAGGGAAGTTGGTGACAGTGGCAGTTGTGCAGAAGCAACAAAAGTGAAATGGTTGCAAACAAACAAGGTAGATTGTGTGAGTTGTGTTGAATAAAATAGACTCAATACCATATGTTAATGTAAGTCATACTTTTGTAGCATGTCTATGATGTAATGTTTATTAATTTGATGTATTGGTCCTTGAAATTTTTGGGCTTGTACTTGGTATGTCCATGAGATGGAGTATGTAATGTATGCACATGTATATATGTAACATGTAAAGGGAATATCATTGTAAGATGTGGACAAGAATGCATACCCCTTTTTCATGTGTCTCTATTGATTTGTAGTGAAAAAACCTCTATTATAGAGTTCTTTAACACCTACGGTGAGCCAAGTCACAGGTTGGTTGAATGCTCTATGTGTGGATTCTAGGAGGTGCCTAGAAACAATGAGTTTTACATTAAGGGGGAATTCATAAAGAGGTTAAATGAACCATGTATATGAAGGAAATCCTATTAAACCGGCGGTTGCAGCGGTTAGGTACCCATTATTCATTTCAGTGGACGGTTATTTCTTTATATGGATTTTGGCAATTTAGTGATGCATGACTGAGGTACGAAGAGAAAGTAATAGGTTGGACCAGACATAGACTTTGTTGATCAGGAAGTGCTTCGATTTAGAGGACTTGGTGATGATGAAAACGTGATCTAACAAAGGAAAAGACAAGTAGTCGTTAAGGGGGGGTGTTGGAATATGTAACTCCCACATGTCTTTGGTGTGATCATATTTGTAATTAATATTCTTATTGGTCATTATTAGGTAGATTTGGTTTGCACGTAGAGAATTGATTCCTTGCCATTGGGAAGTTGTTGGAACTATTTTGATTTGAGAGATTCTCTCCAACTAGATGCTTCCTAGAATTGTGTGAAGTTGAGATATTTTATCAACCGGTAAAACAAAGTAGTTCTTCTATCTTGAGACTATCATTGTTTTATTTGCATGTACTCTATTTGATTGTTTAATAGAGTGTTCAATCACAATTTTGGTTTGTGTAATAATGTCTAGTCTCCCTCTCACATTTCCCAATAGTAATGATTATGTGTCATTCACATTGTAACAACTATAACCTTTTATAGTTATAATAATTGTGTTTTTAGCATCATAAGCACCCTTAAACAATCATTATGTTTCTAACAACATAGGCACCTTTAAAGATCTTGAAAAGTTTATTTAAATACTTGAGATATACATGTACATTTGTTGTACCAAGATAACCATTTCTTAGAATGTGTTACAATCATTTTGTGTCAGGATGATTTTACGTTACCCATTTTTAAACCATTTTTATCAAACCACTCAAAAAAAATTTAAACATATATCCATAAATCAAAATAAAAAATAATAAGACATTTTCAAAGAATTCTCTAACCCTTAAGTATATAAAATAAATATTTGTAATTATATCAATGTCTAATAAATAATGATCTTTAATCAATTGAAAGTCTCAAAACTCCATTCAAATAAATATTAATTAATCCATGATTTATTCAAGAAATCTTTTTATTATACAAAAATTAATAAGACACGTTTAAAAAATTATATGTATGAGTTAGACTACAGTTTCTAGTATTATGTGTATAATTTTTAAATCCATACAACAAATATTTTGTGTGGGGCATGCTCTACAAGTTTGCTCTCTAGAATAAGCCAGAATTCAACAAAGTATGCAATTTTTGCTATAACTCATTTTCTGAGAGGTTCTTAGTAAAATATGAAGGAATTTCATAAAAGACATTGAATAACATTGTGTACCATTTTCAGATCTTTATCCATTACAGGTACATAGTTATGATTATTGCAAGTTAGGGTTTTTGACTCATCTAAAATTAGTCATGTGAGACTAAAGTAAAGTTTGATGAAAATGATAGTCTCTTGTTGTTAAAGTTAAGGAAGGTTTGCAGGTATGTGATCATATACACCAGGTCTATTACAAATTTACAAATCAGATTTGGATAATGAAATTCATGAGGCCTTTTGGTTACGGTACATGTTGGGTACATGGTTGAGACAAGTAGTTGATGAGTCGACAAATACATGAGGTCTATAGTTGATGATGTTGAGACATCTTGATGAGTTATATTTTATGTGTATTTGATGCATGATTGGTACATATTTGATGCATGTTTGATACACTCGTTGATGGTACAGGTTGAGGTACAAGTTGGTGCATGGTTGATGCACTTGTTTATGGTACATATTGATTATAGGTTATTTGGTACAAGTTGATAAATTCCATTCATATAAATATGATCAATAATTTATTTAATATTTTTTCCATATAAAAATAAAAGAAATATTGTAACTATCAAATATTGTATATCATATGCTAATAGATCTTGCTAATATCATTGTTATTAAATCCTTCTCATTTTGAATGTGTGAATCACAAATAGTGTATATCATACGCTAATAGATCTTGCTAATATGATTGTTATTAAATCTTTCTCATTTTTAATGTGTGCATCTTTTAGTAAGCTAAATAAAAAAGATGAGAAATAAATCGTTATGATTTTTATTAAATCTTTATTTTTAATGTTATTTCTATTGCATTTTTTAGTAGGCTAAATCAAAGAAGAGAAATAGATCGTTATGGAAAAATTAAGAATTCAGAGGAATAAGAATATTAGTAACTATAATTTAAAAAATAATTTAATAGTTATAAGTGAATAAACAGTAAATTTTGTTAGTGTGATTGGATTTAATTGGCTTTATTTTGTAAGGTAGTTAAGTTTCAAAATGTCCCTTAGTGATTTTGACGGATTAGATGCCCCTAGGTTATCATTTCTTAGATCATAGGCTAGTGTCCCATAGGATAGCTTCTGATCCAGAGGTGAAGCTATCCCCACCGAAGGAGGTCACAGGAACAAGGGACTATTTATAAGTCCCTTTCCAAACAAATCAAAATCATTGTTTCCAAAGTTTGAAGTTGGGGTTTTCAAAGAGTAAAATTAGATTCTAAGTGTGTCAATATCCAATTTCAAAATTGAAAACTTGGATTCAATGGATTTTTATAGTGCAAAATCTAATACCAAAAATGTTAATATTGAGGAATTCCAAAAATGAAAAATTAGATTTAAAAAATGAAAAAACTAGATCCAATTTTGTCACATTATGAAATTAGATTTTCTAGTTTAGAAACCTTAATTTAACATTTAATTTTCAATTACATTTAATGTATAATTCATATATTTTATAATTGATTACACATTATCTACACGTCTTATTAATCAAATCCATTTAACTAAAAATAAATAAAAAATATTATAACCATATAAAGTCATTTCCTCTTACAAAAATATTTATAAAGTACTAATTACATTATTTAATATACTAGGTGTAGCAAGCAAGGACATAGTATATTTAACAAGTGTTTGTCATTCACATTGTAATAGCAAGTTTGTCATTCACATTGTAATAGCAAGCAAGGACATAGTAGATTTAACAAGTGTTTGTCATTCACATTGTAACAATTATAATAGCTTATAATTACATATTTTTGTTCATCATTACGAACATGTTTTTCTATTCAATCATCTACAATCACTAACCATTATAATAGCTTATAATTACATATTTTTGTTCATCATTACGAACAGGTATGGTATCATAATCATCTTTTGTGAGTATGAATTTAAATTACTCATTTTTAAACATGTTTTGCCCCTCTATGTCTAAATAAATTATTGATGACTTGTTTTTTTTAATGATATTTGATGAATTGTATGTAATAATACTTTATTCGTATGGAATATAATCAATGTTTTATTTAATAAATCTTTTTTCTATGCATGTAAAAATATTACAATACACAATCTGATTAATATTTTTATTTGTATATCGCAAAATTATTAAGTAAGTTTAGCACAAATATGGTATTCGAGTTTTTAAAAATAACATCATCATTTACGTATCATTTATATTCTTTTTCCCAATAACCAATTACTAAAACAAATAAAATTATCATCTTCATTCATATATTAAAATATTAAAATTAAGTTAACTTAGTGATAGGCGTATTGACACACTTCAATGATACTAAAGATTATTAAATTAAATTAATGGAAACAAAATTGTTTTTATGTTTCTATCTCTTTCATACAAACCATCAAATGTCCAACTTGATGGCAATTTGAAGCAATTATCCTCATTGAATTTTAATGTTTTAAATCAATGCTTCGTGTTTGGTTGAGGCCCCACGTTATTAATCAATTAAGAATACACTTTTTTTTATATATTTATGTTTCTTTCATATGAACCCTCAAATGTCCAACTTGATATCAATTTCAAGAAATTATCCTCATTGTTATATTCTAAATAACATTTGCCTTCATCTATAAACAATATGTTTAATTTTTTGTATGTTTTTCCTTGGAGGTTTGATTTTTTCTATCTATCTCCATATTGGATAAATACATATTTCAACAATTTCTTATAAATATGTAGTACTCCAATATATACATTCAGTGGTGAATGGTACAAAGTATGTATAAATTGATGGAAACCCCAAGTAAATATGAATTTTTCATCCTTCACATCATAAAATTTAATGATGAAGTATTTTGTTTATGTGTAATCTAAATATGCAAACCACATTGCAATGTCAAATTTCTCTCATGCATCATTGATAATATTAGGACTAAACACCCATACGTAAGAATGGTAATAGTCATACACAAAATTAGGTTATTATAGTATCGGTTTTTGTTGATGTTTCTGATTCTCAGATCTTGATAGTTATTTCCTTATGATTTCAAAATAAGATTCACTTCCATACCACAGTTATCATAGAATAACTATACACTGAAAATATCAACTATAACAATGCACTAGAAATAACAAGATCTAGAAATATTAACCATGCATAGTAGACACAAGAACATGAGAGTTTATCCTGGGAAACTCAACCTTGGGATAAAACCCAACAACCTTTCTTATAGAAGAATTTGGTCCAAGATATTACTAGTACATCACCATCACCAAATCAGAATACCATACATAAAAGAGTCCTCCCTAAGAGCTAGTGCCTCAATAATATGACCAAGAATAACCAATATAAAGATCCTTCAATCCTAGCGCCTCTCCAAGATAGTGCGAAAGTAAGTAGACCAAGAACTACAACTAGGAAGATGCAACTGGCACGAAGCAACTGACTAGTGTGCACTGCAAAAGGAGAACTGTGTTTGTCTAAATGAAAGTATCCATCCTATATTTATACTAATCCAGGAACCTATCTTTGTGGAGCCAACTTCTCATTATGGGTCTTCAAATTTACTTTATTATTTTTTTTTCTTTCACTGGTGGGCATGACTTCTCTTCCTAGGTCTTTAATTTCTTCTTGGGGATTCTTTAATGGTCATATGGATCTTCTTGTACTTCCTTGTGGAGAATGACTGCCCGAAGTTGAAAAAATTCAACACTCCCTCTCAACGAGGGAAGAATTCTTTAGACTTGGATTTTTTTTGTCATAGAAAGGTTGTCGTTGAGCTTGGTTGATGTAGTCTTCTCTGGCATGCACCCAATTGATGTATACTTCTCCCACATAGCACCCAGTTGATGTATGTTTCTCCCACATAACGCCCATTTGATGTATACTTCTCCCACATAGCACCTCATGATCCAGGTGGATATCGGTGCCCACCCACCTATTCCACTGGCTCAAAGGATAATTTTCATTTTGGCATTTTTTTTAATTTTTCGGGTCCTAAACTTTCGGGGTCATTTTGAGGCCCTAAACAACAGTTTTTGGGCATGGAACACTCACACGATAGGATTTATCCAAAGTGTGATGGAAACATGTGTATTCCTCAGATAGTTCTTTCCAACAAGTTATCATGCACCTAAAACTAAGATCATATGCAAAAGTTATGACCCCGAGAAGTTAATGTACCAACTTACCCCATTGGGTCCCACATGACTTTTGGCGCTTCATCTCCTAGGGTTAGGTTTTTGGATTTTTAGGGTTTTAGCATTTATTATTTATGTTAAAAAGGCCTTTGGAGCCTCATTGTAACCATCCTTTTGTGAATGAGCGTAGCCATCACATCCCTTCTCAGAGATAATATTCCACCATTCGAGCAAGTTTGTTTCAGTCTACATTTTTACAGTTTCAACATATTCTCTTTATTAATAGAAGTCAAATTTTATTGTATCTATGTGTATTTATTTTATATACATTTGTATTCCATTTTGTTCCATTTATAAATCTGGATCAGTGGTATCAAAGCGGTCTACTCTTTATTTGTTTCTCTATGCATGTCCCCAACAAGATCAGGGTACAAGGAGTTGGGACTCGAAGTGGTTGAGCCCTTGCAATAATGTCCTCACTGATCATGAAGGACTCCCATGGCAGAAGAAAAGAGAGATGATGGAGAAGGAGATGCTTTTAAACTTTTTCTCGAGGAAACCCTTGCATGACAAAGGAAGGATATGATGGATAATTTTGCAAATATCCTTCAACGATTGCCAACATACAATGCATCTTCATCAAGAGGCCACACCGCTCCTTTCAAGGTACAAGTAAATTTTTATATCCACTTATTTGAAGGTCTAATAGATGTGAATGTTGTAGATAAATGAAGAATCTGCTAGAAGGGTATTTTTCGGTCCATAGTTTTTTTGATAGAGAAAAGATTATCTGTGTGCTCCTTATGGTTGTCCCCCATGTTAAGGGTTGGTGGGAAACTTACTGTGATCACAGGGCCACTGAGGAATATGCAATATTTGTGGTTTCCCCCACTTTTGATTCTTTCAGGGATGTTTTTAAGGAACATTACTACCCTGTTGGAAGATATGATGACAAGTATACAAGATGGGCCACACTGCGATAGGAAAGGGACCAGAAAGTATTGAATTTCAAAAATATCTTCTATAACTTGCGCACCAAGTTAAGTATCAAGGACTCTGAATGAAATCCAGTGCTCAAGTGCTACGTTTGTCTGCATAGATACATCCAAATAGAAATGGAGATTCTGTACATCTCATAATTGGGAGTGGCATATCGATATGTTGTCAAAATCGAGCAAAAATTTAAATAGAAGAAGCAGGAGTTTGGATTTGCAAATTCCTCACAGCAGAAGTAGCATAAAGGTGACCCCAACCCATAGAATAGAGGACATAGCAACGATGCATCCCCTTAGGACAACCAGTTCAAGCTACAAACGAAGAATGGTAATGAGAAGATGAAGAAAGACACTGGGAAGTGGTGTGAATTCCATAAAATACCATGGCATAACATCGATGAATGTCACTCGAAGCAGTCATTGGTGGTGGAGCTAAAAGAATTAGAGTCAGAGGCAGGTTCTGACTCTAAATCATATACAAACAAAGGGAATCAGATCATTTACATAGAACCTAGTGCCACTTTTGCTACCACTAAGGTCCAACCAAGTGAACTAGAGGAAGGTGAATTCCTTTTTCACTCACAGATGTGGGTGAAGGGTTCTCCATTGCATTTCATTGTCATAGAAGAAGTCAAAAGAACCTGATCTCAGCAAAGGTCGTCAAACAGTTGAACCAACCAATGACACCACACCCGCGACCCTACACCATCGGGTGGCTCCGCCAAGAAAGAGACCTTCGCGTCAACCAACAGTGTCATCTTCCCTACGACATCAAGACCTTCAAGGATGAGGTGTTGTGTGATATTTCCTCCTTTGAATTTTGTGATGTTATTTTAGGCAAATTGTTTTGTGGAATTCCCATGTTGCATATGAGTCTATACTTTACATTTTTATTATTACTTTGGGTAGACAATTGTACAGGATACCAAAGGTAGCTCCACCTACCTCTATTAATTTGATCTATACTAATAAATGAAGGAAGGTCACTTCCTAGACTAGGAAATTTTTATTTTTCATGATTCGTTGTCAAAGTGAACAGAAGGTCGTAGACACATCCATGGCCTCTACACAGGGCTTCTACACAAAACACAAGCAAGTGGACAAGATCATGGAAGAATACAAAGACATCTTCTCCTCACCCATAGAGGTGTCGCAGTACTTTGAGGTCAAGAATCCAATTGATCTAGCCCTCAGTGCACCTCTACCCAATGGGTTAGTCTATCACCGCTCTCTAATGGAAAATGAGGAAATTAAGCGATAAATCCAAGAGATGCTTCAAAAGGGGCACATCCAACCCATCTCCTCACCCTTAGGAGCCCAATTTTACTCGTACAGAGTAAATATGGGACTTGACAACTCTTCATTGATTACAAGACCCTAAACAAAATCACAGTCATGAACTAGTACCCAATTCCCCAAATTGATGACCTTCTTGAACAGCTCAAGGGAGCCAAGTTTTTCAGCCAGATTGACCTGAATTTTGTCTACCACCAGGTCCCAATAGAACAAGCTGATGTATGGAAGATTTCTTTCAATTCCAAATAAGCTCTTTTCGAATGGCTAGTCATGCCCTCCGGTTTGACAAATGCTCCAACAAATTTCATGAGATTGATGGACGATGTATTGTGGACCTTCACCAATTCCTTTGTGGTGGTATATATAGATGACATCCTCATATTTAGCAATAATTGAGCATAACACTTGCAACATATTCATCAGGTCCTTCAGACTCTACAACAACACAAGTTATACACTAACTTGGAAAAATTCTCCTTCGACATGAACAGGGTCCAATACCTAGGCTACATTATTGATGAGCATGGTGTGCATGTGGATTCATCCAAGATCCAAGTCATTCGTGACTAGCCAACCATGACCACACTAACCAAGCTTCAAAGTTTCTTAGAAATTTCCAAATTCTATCATTGGTTCATGTTGGGATTCACCCATATTACATAGGACCTCAGCCCAGTGACCAAGGGTGGTGGAAAGAAAAAATTCATGTGGGGGAAGTCACAACAACAAGCATTTGATTATTTGAAACATCACTTGTGATCAGCTCCAATAATCTCCTTACCCAATATGTTCTAACCTTTTGAGATTGAGATCGATGCTTCATACTATGTCGTGGGTGCAGTCCTCACTCAACACGGTCATCCAGTGGAATATCATAGTGAGACATTATCAAATGTCAACCGTAAGTACCCAACCTATGACAAATAAATGCATTCCATCGTACAAGCCTACCGAAAATGGAAGCACTACATTCTCAGGAAGGAGACATTCATCCACACTGATCACATGCCTCTCCAATTCATGCAAACACAAGGAAAATTACAGAATGGTTGCCATCAAAAGTGGTCCACATAAATGCAAAAATTCCATCTCAACATAAAATATAAGATAGGGAGCACCAATTTTGTCTCTAAATGCCTCAGTCGACCTCCAGTTGCAGCCTTAACCATGGTGCTCCATGCTTGTGTCCATGAGGCATCCGAGTGGCCCCAACTCTACAAGAGCAATCCTGACTTTGATACCACTTACCAGATGCTAGACACAAGCGTGACTGTCACTGAATTTCATATTTAGGATGGACTATTATTCCATCTAAGCCACCTCTATGTTCCTTCAAGCGAGTGTGTGAAGCTAATTTGGGAAGCTCACTACATTCATATGGCAAGACATTTTGGTATGGAAAAGACTGTGGTAGTACTACAGAAGCATTTATACTCGCCGAAACTTCGACAGGACGTCAACAAGTATATCAGGTCCTACACTTCTTGTGCCATTTCCAAACAAGACGCTAAGAAGTAAGGCCTATCACCCCTCTGCCTACTCCCTACAGACCATGGGAACCCATCTTGGTGGACTAAATTTTGGGCCTTCCTTCAACCAATAAGGGAAATGAATTTTTTTTTGTGGTGATTGATCGATTTTCTAAGATGGCCATCCTCACGGCCTGCAAGAAGAATATCACAATGGTGACCACTTCCAATCTCTTCTTTGAATGAGTGTGGGTACACTTTGGGATACCATAGACCATAATATCATATCGGGAAAGCAAGTTCCTTAGGAAATTCTAGTCCATCCTTTGGCCACTGTTAGACACCAATCTTACCAAATCCACCACCTTCCACCCCCAAACTGATGGCCAAATAGAGGTCATCAACAGAATGATCGTTCATATCTTGCACATGTAGAACTTCAAACATCCATGCACATGGGATGATATTCTCCCCTGTGTTCAACACAATTACAATAGATCCCTTCATAACTTGACCGGACATAGTCCCTTTTAGGTGGGGTTGGTATTTCAACCATTAGGTCCCATTGATATCACACTACCCCTTGCATCCACATAAGAAGAATCATCCCATGCTTAATTTGAGGTTGATAAAGCCACCAATTTTATTGAATGAATTCAGCACATACGACAACAGTTCCATGATATTTTACAGAAATCCAATGCTAAGTACAAACAATGCCATGATCTACACCGAGTATCGGACAAGTTTCAGGTGGGAGACAAGGTCTGGTTGCATTTGCAAAAAGAGCGCCTTACAGGACCCCATCAAAAGCTTCATCCACATATCTATGGACCTTACACCATCATCAAGGTTGTGAGTGATATTTCTTTTGAGCTAATTATTTCTCTCTTCCTTTGCCTGCACCCTGTGTTCAATCTGGACCTCCTTAGGCCATACTTCCCACCATTATTGGACACATCAGATATCGCAGAGTGGTTGACACTGCCAAAGGTCAACCCTGAATAAATGGAACAATCATCCACTGATCAGGTCAAGGACACTCATATTAAGGTCACTCGACAATAGAGGATCCAACTTTATCAGGTTTTCAAAGCAGGGCAGCTCCTGCACCAAGGAAAGTGGCTCACCCGGAGCCAAGTTCAATAGAAGTTTCCCCATCTAGTGGGGTAACTCAATGCAATGGATACCATTCCTTCCTAAAGGGGGAAGGCTTATCCAAGTGGATATTGGTGTCCACACACCTATTCCACTAGCTCAAAGAACAATTTTCATTTTGGAATCTTTTTCCTAGTTTTTGGGTCCTAAACGTTTGGGGTCGTTTTGAGGCCCTAAAAAACGTTTTTTGGGTGCAGAATAGTAACACTATAGGATTTATACAAAGTGTGACTAAAATGTGTGTATTCCTTGAATATTTATTTCCCATGAGCTATCGTGTGCCTAAAACAAAGATCGTATGCAAAAGTTACGACCCTGGGAAGTTGATGTACCAAGTTACCCCATCGGGGCCCACGTGAATTTTGGCACTTCATCTCCTAGGGTTAGGTTTTTGGATATTTAGGATTTTCTCATTTATGATTTATGTTAAAAGGGAATTTGGAGCCTCATTGTAACCATGTTCTTGTGAATGAGCATAGTTGTCACATCCCTTCTCAGAGATAAGTTGCCACCATTCGAGCAAGTTTGTTTCATTCTACATTTTTACAGTTTCAACATATTCTCTTTATTAATAGAAGTCAAGTTTTATTTTATCTCTGTGTATTTATTTTTTATACATCTTTATTCCATTTTGTTCCATTTATAAATCTGGATCATCTTAGGTCTCCAACGATCATTTTTAGGTCACATGATCAAGGATAGAGACCACACCTGGGCCACTCTCCTTAGCCAAGTCACATGGCCATTGAAGGAGAATGACCGATGCTAATAAACGGAGAACATAAACACCCTGGGACACTCTCCTTAGCCAAGTCACATGGCCATCAGAGGAGATTTCCCTTTGCTAATACACGGAGAACATCAACGCCCTAGGCCACTCTCCTTAGCCAAGTCACATGGCCATCAGAGGAGAGTTTCTACCTGATATTAATACATGGAGAAAAGCAATTCCCTGGACCATTCTCCTTAGCCAAGTCACATGGACATCGAAAGAGATTTTTTTTCGATGCATATGTACCTCGAGTCTTTGTCGGTCCTTATCAAGTCACATGATCAAGGATAAATACTATGCATGAGCCATTATTCTTAGCCAAGTCACACGGCCATTTGAGAAGAGTGTAACATTCTCCTTATCCAAGTCACATGGCCATATGAGGAGAATGTATGTCATTCTCCTTAACCAAGTTAGCATGGTCATCATAGGAGAATGTCAACCCGGTACTACCATCTGGAGAAGAATTAGCACCTTGATTCTTTTTCGGTCCTTTCCAAGTCACATGATCAAGGATAAAGACTATGCATTCTTTGTCGGTCCTTTCCAAGTCACATGATCAAGGATAAAGACTATGTCTAGGCCATTCTCATTATCCAATTTACCTAGCCATCGGAGGAGGATGTCTTCTCAGTGTCGCCCAAAACATCAACACTCCCTCTCATTGAGGGAAACATTCTGCATCATAACAAGATCATCTCTAGATACAAGATCTTCAATGATCCCTTCTGTATCATGTCTTAGATGATCTTCAATATTCTCATCTGTGGATATGTACTAGAGCTTCACTACTCCCTTATGCACCATTACTCAGATGAATTCATGCAAGAAGATTTTTAAGCCACACTGCTTCACGACTTGCAACACTATTTTTGATATACTCCATCTCTACTATACTAAGTGTTATAGATACCCGATTTCCTGAAATCGTAACTGATCCCAAGTTGAACTAGCACCCTAAGGTGTCGAATCTGTCTATTTCACTTCTTGCCCAGTCAGAATCTGTATATCTTTGCAGATTCACTTCACCACCCGAGACATATCTAATGTCATATCCAATTGTACCATGCAATTACATCAACACATGATTTGTTGCAACTCAATTGTAGTGTCTCGACTCTACCATAAACTAGATCAAGGTACTTGCTGCAAAACGAATATTCAGTCTGGTGTTAACCAGGTACATCAAGGATCCAATCAACTGCATGTACATAGTGGGATCCACCAAATATGAATCTGAAGTATAATCAATCAACTTCTTTAGGTTTGTCTCCATATGTGTATCCATGTTATCGGACCTCATCAGTATCCCCTGACTAAGGAAGATCTCATATAATCTATGAAACACCTCTAATCCAAATAAATAGTACATCCGACCAAGATCCTCTACCTCAAAATTTCAGGCCAACTCCTTATGTCACTGAAGTAGGATCTGTTGTCTAGTCAGCCTCACTAGATGCTCCCTCTATGACTAAGGAAAAATTCATATCCCATTCCTCCTGACTAGTTGCCTCATTTGTCACTGTATCAAGTTATACTAAAGAATATGTATCCTCCTAGGAGATCTCACATCTCTCAGAAGCCTCCTCAACTAATGACACCTATCTGTCAGTCCTGGAAGATGTCTCTCTCCCACTTGAATCTGAGTGGAAACTCCCTCTGAATGAAAAAATATCTCTCGGTCTGCATGTTACCTCTAGAGCTTGACTCCTTCTACGTTTGTACAATCTTCAGAGCCATCTTCTTTCTCCTACATATGTTGACTTCCTCTAAAGTATGATCTCCAATGAACTTTATTGGGAGGTTGTTCCTCCTTACCAGATCTTGAGGGTTGACTCCCTCTGAACTCTGGCTCCTTCTGAGCTGGTACTTAGTGGGTCCACCTGCCTCACCATTGGTGGAGCCACCTACTCCTCCTCATAAATATGACTCTATGTAACACGATAAACTCTGAGATCATTTTCTTTCCCTGAAAGCATCACTGGGAGATGCATGCCTCTTTACATCCTACAAAGTATCACGAATCCATGTTGGCCTCTTCCTGGTCACTGTAACATCTCTAGGTATATCCATTGGCCCTTATGGCTCTACTAATAGTATTTAACTAGATGGATCTATATGGTCATCCATCGGAGCCTTCTTCTCCTCACTATCAATCTGCATATGAGACATTATGTATCCCACAAAAGTATCTGTCTTTCCAGAAGGTTCTAACTTCTTCCTTTTTTCTTCTATACATGGATGTATACTGTCATGTACACAACTCTATGTATGGATAGTTTTCTCCATGTATCAAACTAGAGACCATCTAATATGTTGCCTCCTGCAATCGTCACTATAGATCCCTCTCAGAGCTGTCACCTGTGACCTACCCAAAACAAGAGCAATAACAAGGGAAAATAGCATACAAGAACAACAATCTTATGATAACAAAATAGGAGCAAGAATTAAAAAAAGAATAGGATCAATCGTCACTATAGCTCCCTCTTAGAGCTATCACTTGTGACCTTCCTGGAACAAGAACAAGAATAAGAAACAAGATCAACACTTTTCTAGTGCTGTGACCAATTATTTATCCATGGTAACCTGCTCAGAAAAAGAACAAGAGTAATAGCATGAACAACACTTCTCTAGTTTTGGTATTAGTCATTCCTTCGTGGTAACCTGCTCGTAACAAAACAATAACAACTCCATGGTAACCTCCATGGAATTTATAGGGTAACCTGCCTGGGATAAAGACAACAACTAAGAACATCTCCTAGAAGAGATCAATTTAATCTTGTAAATAAGTGCATCATTAGTACTAAATAGTGATGATTTACATAATGATCATCGTACCAACGATACTCAAGTGTTACTAAACATTTGATAGAAAAAGTACTCAGCAATAATATAACTCTAAACATTGTTTTCCTAGCTACAGAATTTACTTAAGATGTAGAAATATAAAATATCAAACCTGATATGCAAACATGGAGTCTTGTTGCTAATGTTCCATTTGATTTCGAGTTATCATATACTGTAGGAGACATCACCACTACTTCCGCCAACTCTTGGGCTTCCTCTGAATGCACTAGATCTAAGATCACTTTGGATCAACTGTCACTTCTTGGACAAATGTCCTTTTTCCAAGTGTACATTTCCTGCAAACACCCTCATGATATAACTTATATACAAGTGCATACCTGTGAAATTTGTAGCACCATCCAACTTATCTTCTAATCTGAGACAATACATCATATCAACAAGAAGAAGTCATAAATCTGAGTCAGAAGGTTCAATGTCAAGAAAATGTCAATAAGCCTGAAAAACCTAAAATTTTAATTTTGGCGGATTATCATTCTGAGGAGTGTAGTAGGTGCACTATGGGAAGGAGAGTTGATCTATGCTAAAATTCTTCCCAACTTCAGCCTAATAATTTTCTTGGCAATCTTTACAAAATGGTGTTGCAACTGTGGTAGTGATTTTTAGGGTGAAATTTTAACTTTCACCAAACTGCAGTCTGAGAGGTGCAGTGAATGTGCTCGATTAAGGTGAGTTTATCAGTGGTGGAGTTATATCCAATGACTTTTCAATAAGTGCTCAATGAGATTGAGAAGTGCAGGTCTTAATAGAAAATTTATGCAGTAGCAATCTTTCAACAAAGCTCTGATACCATGTTGATTTTTCTTATTCTCAGATATTGATATTTATTTCCTTATGATTTCAAAATAAGATTCACTTTCATACCACAATTATCATAGAATAACTATACACTAAAAATCTCTACTATAACAATGCACTGGAAATAACACGATCTAGAAATATTAACCATGCATACTAGACACAAGAACACAAGAGTTTATCCTGGGAAAACCAACCTTGGGAGAAAACCCAACAACCTTTATTATAGAATAATCCAGTCCAAGATATTACCAGTTCATCACCATCACCAAATCAAAATACCATACAGAGAAGAGTCCTCCCAAAGTCTACCACCTCCAAGAGCTAGCGCCTCAACAATATGACCAAGAATAACCAAGAGAAAGATCATTCAAGCCTAGTGCCTCTCTAAGATAGCGCATAAGTAAGTAGACCAAGAACTGCAACTGGGAAGATACAACTAACATAAAGCAATTGGCTAGTGCGCACTGTAGAAGGAGAATTGTGTATGTCTAAATGAAATGATACAACATGTATTTATACTAATCTAGGTGCCCTTCTTTGTGGGGCCAACTTCTCATTCTAGGTCTTCAAATTTACTTTATTATTTTCTGTCTTTTACTAGTGGGGTTGACTTCTCTTCCCGAGTCTTTAATTTCTTCCTAGAGATTCTTTAATGGTCAGATAGGTCTTCTTGTACTTCCTTGTGGAAAATGACTGCTCAAAGTTGCAAAACTTCAACACTTTTTTGGGTAAACACTAAAGTAAATCATTATTGGAGATAATAAAACATAACAAAAATAAAAATGAAAACCAATACATAAAAAAATAAAAATGAAACAACAACATATATAAATCATTAATTTGAAAAAAGTATTCATGATAAATTAATACAATAAAATAAGTAATCAATGTAGATATCATTTTCTTCTATGTGATGTCTAAAGTTTATTATATATTTATGTTAGATATAAAAAAATATTTCAATGGATAATAGCTCAAACATCAAATTTTGGTCTATTTTAATGAGATGTTTCTAGAGCCTATTGGATTAATCTTATATTCTCATGTTTAGATAATAGATTGTGAGGATTTTACATAATGCAATTTTCATATGGATTCCCTCAATTTCATCACCATACAAAACAACCATTACTATTTTTTCTTAAGAGAATTCATTCCCAAATTCATCCCATAATATTTGAAAGATTTTGAATTATTTACTATCATTATCTTGAATGCATTTATCACCAAACTAAATAAATTTAATTATCTTCTCAATAAATTTTTATTTGAACCAATAAATTTCCTAAATAAATCATTTCCATCACTTCCACTTATTAAAACTTTCAAATACTTCAATTCCCTTCTGATATTTTTTCTTTCTAAATATCAAATATTTCAATTTTATTGGCAACTACAATTCTTATGTGAATCTACATAAAACAAAGGAATGTGTTATAATTACATTATAAATTTTCTACATATTTTGAAGGACTTATAAAAGAACCATTATGTTTCTTACCTATGACTAATATGGTAAGGATGAATTAGTGATCAATCACATTGGAACTAGTGGGCCTTTCTTTCACTTCCATGTTAGATTGAGCTATTTTTTTCCTTAATCTTTATGGCATGGAACTATTTATTTTTGTTTTCATGTAGGAACTATTATTTCTAATTTACAACCATTGAAAACAATTTACAAAATTTAAGCTTTATATAACATTGATTCAAACATATAAAAAATTAACTTCTTTCTATCTTTCACCATTTTTACACTCATAACGTCACATAAATTTGAATTCAACCTCTTAATCAAAGTTGACCATGTTTAACTACAATCAACCATGCTCAACCATAATTAAATTAAGAAAAGGAAACAAAAATTAATGTTGTGATTAGAAATAACCATTGAAGAACATAACAATCCAATGTAACCCTTGAGAAACATTTCAATATGACATAATCCTTGACGAACATATGAATGCAATATAACCATTAAGGAACATAACAATTCAACATAAGTGAACCTACTAACCATTAAGGAACATAATAATTCAACATGAGTCAACCTACCAAAGCCAACCATGGCCAACCATAATGGAATGTCATAATGCAATGTTATTGAATCATTATGTCAAATTATTTCATAGTGTGACATTTTATTGAAGCCAACCTCTTAATGCCACAACATATAATTTTGAATTCAACATTTTAATTTCCCAATGTGACATATGATTTTGGATTCAACCTCTTAAACAAAGTTGACCATGTTCAACCATTATCAACATGCTCAACCATGCTCAAACATGATCAAATTGACATAAGTAAACCAAAATAAACATTGCAATGTGACATGACAAATAAGAGACATCACAATTCAACATAACACTTAAGGAACATTGCATTGCAAAATAACCCTTAATGAACATATAAATGTGATATTAACCATTGAGGAACATAATAATTTGATATAAGTCAACCAACCAAAGTCGACCATTGTTAACCATGCTCGCCCATATTCAAATATAGACAACCATCATTAACCATGGTCAACTATTGTCAAACATGGTCAATAATAATCATCCATAGTCAAACATGGTCACGCCTAGAAAACCATGGTCAACCATAGTCAAATATTGTCGACCATTGTGAAACATGGTCAACCATCATCAACTTTGGTTAACCATGGTCAACCATAGTGAACATGGTAAACCATGGTCAAACATAGTCAGGCATTGTCAAACCATAATCGAATATGGGAAACAATGGTCAAACATGGTTAACAATAATTAACCACGGAAAGACATCTTCAACCAAAATCAACCATAGTTAACCATGGTCAATCAAAGTCAATTGTAGTTAAATGTTGCCAATAATTATTAACCATAATTAGACATAGTCAGTCATAGTCAACCATGGTTAACCAAAGTGAATGTTATTCAAACACAATCAAGCGTGGTTAAACATGGTCCATCATATTCATACATAGTCCACCATAGTAAAAAAATAATAAACCAAATTCAACCATATATAAACATCATAATCAAACCATGGTTAACCATGGTTAAATAAATACAACCATGGTCAAACATAATCAAACATGGTCAATCATAGTCAACCATGGTCTACCATCAGAAACGATTGTCGCCATACTCAACCATAATCACCCAAAGTCAACAATAGTCAACCATAGTCAACCATGTTTAACCAAAGTCAACCATTGTGAACTATGGTCAAACATGGTCAACCATGTCCAACCAAAGTCAACCATAGTCAAACATGGTCAACTAGAGATCTATTACTCCTCTCTCTACACATTAGTTGTAACTAGCACAACCACATAATCAAAGATAATTGATATATGTCAATCGACGTCATTTTCCTTTTTTTCTAAGTAATGACACCACATTTGATTATGTGGTTATTGTGCTAAGAGGCACTTTTTAGAGCCTAGTATAAGGGGGATGTGTAATTCCTTCAATGTTCAACCTAGAGTTGACATGTGGCATTTAAAAATAATAATAATAATAAATTAATGTTGACAATAGATAAATGATTGCAATGCCCGCCTTAAGTGAAATATGTTTATATCAACTTTATATGTATGTGTGTGGGGGGTGTTTTACATCTCAATGAGGGGATGTGTAATTCCTTCAGTGATTAACATGGAGTTGACATGTGAAATTTAGAAAAATTATTAATAACAAAAAAAAAATCAATGTGGCCCCTAAACAAAATATTTCAATGTCCACTTGAAGTATGTGTGTGTAAAGTAACTGAAAGTAAAAAAAAAAATATCTTATGATATGTGTTTTCTATATTCCGATACAAAGGGGAAGTGTAATTCATTTAATGCTTAACATGGGGTTAACATGTGGTATTTTAAAAAATACATTATTAAAAAATATTATTTCAATGTTGACCATAAATAAAATCTTTCAACATCCATCTTAATTAAAAAATTTCAATAAAAAAAAATTACATGGAGATGTGTAATTTCTTCATTGTTAGTATATACTTACTCTACTAATAATAAACACATATATGACAAAACTTTAATAATTTGCTTACCAGTTTTCACTTAAAATATCAACGAACTAGCATCCAACCCATGCTCAAATATAAGTCGTAACTCTTTCAATTGCCAACGAGTCAACAACCATGGTCTTGGAGAGTTCCTTTCTTCTCTTTTTCTTGTATTGAAGACTATTCTTTCAATTTCAATAGTACAAATAAACGCCTATGAAATCATCCACTGGGCTCAATTTCTCACCCATAACTTTTTATGGAATTGTGGGAAAATGAGTGGAGTCCATATTCAAATCTCCAGGTTGTGACTTCAAGCTTCGACTCCACAATATGCACTTGCATCGTCACTTCCATCTTCTACTCCAAGTTGTGAAACGCCAAACCAAGTCCCCCAATTCATAAACCTAATAGCATATAATATGAAAGCTATCAGATTGGGGATTCAACCTGATATAATATATGATGGTTGTTAATAGAGCAACGTCCAACTATTCCAACAATTTATCAATCGAATCAATGCAAAATAATATCATATTCGAACACTAATCGACTTGATAATATATTGATTATGCCCACGATGTTATGGCGATTTCAATAATTCAACCCAGTTTTCCAGTAGTCGATAGAGAAATTCATCACTAAATTTGTCAACAATAACTACGCCTTGAATCAACGGTGATGTCCCTCAATCATACTATGAACAACTGTGTTCTCACCAACACTTAAATATTTTGAATAATCTAGCCAGAAATGCAATAGCAATGCTCTATAAAGGAAAGATAGTACATAATCAATGGGTTCGCAACTCCAAAACCTCGAATATCCTTCTATACAATCTCAACACTACACACAATTTTCCCTACATTCTAACTCCACACACACATCAATTATTTAACAAAACCAAATGCAACAATTAAACAGTGAGTTACTTATTGGTATTGCATTCACCCAGATCGCACTCTAGCGATGCTAAAACAGTCAGGAATTTAATAATTTGCAGTCATGGACTAGATCATTAGCACAAAATCAATCAATAATAGGAATTTAACAGTCACAGACATTGATTTCTTAAAAATGTTGAACGAATCATGAAATAACTCAATTCTGCAAGAATATAGTTTCATTAAACCATGACTCTATTACATCCTCTGGATTCTACCTACTAGGTCATATAGATCCTCTCTTGATTACTCTGATCCATCCCTAAAAGACTTGCAATGATTTGCTTAAATACACATAGAATAACAACTACTTGAATCCTCCAAATAAGGAATTGTTTATCCTATTTTTTTTTAGCAAACCCCTAACCAATTCCTCAATTTATGCTAACTTCCTAACTGATTTACTCAAAATAGAAAACTTATACTTAATCTCTCTTCTAGATTCTTATTTACATAGTTACTAGAAAATGAATTCCTCTTATGAAAGATATGACCTTCTAGAGGTCTCATTATAAGTTTGATTGAGGAGAGATGCTCCTACATCAGACTCCCAAGGTACAAAAATTTCATAGACTCTTGTCCATGAGTCTCCATTACTATTGTTGCATTCTTTTTCACCTCATGTATCCCACATCTTGTGTTGCTTCTTTATCATCCCTTCAACATTTGCATCTTTTTCCAACATCTTAAACTCATAATACTCTCTGAAATCACATAGGTGTCATGTCAATGCCCCAAGACCTTTGAAACTCTACTCCATGCATTCTTTACCAACTTTTCTTTCTTACACATCGTTGTACACTCTTATTCTTGACTCATCATATAAAAGGCTCATCCCCTACTGATTATGCATCCAATATTCTCTCTTCAACCTTTATTCTTCATCATTACACGGTCCAATGAAAAATTTATGGTGTTGAAAAGCCATAACAACTCTTTTGTCTCCATGATTCCCATAGTCATAAATTTGTAAGGTGTACATCTCATTTTATTCTTCCATTATGAACTTGCATACTAACTTGATTGCAAGTTGATTTCTTCCATCTTCAGTATTCATGTCTTTCTCTATAACTGCATGCAAATTACAGAAAACACTTTGTCTAATTGGTTCTTGAATCATATTCTCATTCATAATAATGACCATCTGTTGGTCCTAATTTATGTCTTTCGTACACAAGTAGTATGTCGCCTCCTCTTTACATGCACTTTTTCAAACTCATTTTTCCTTTGCAACCTGTTGGATACAACTTGAACTCACGCTGAGTTCAACAAAAATTCCAATATTCTTGTTACCTTCCAAGACACTTCTTGCTCTTCATTTTTATGCTATGGAGATTTCAAAATCTTTTTGACATACTTTCCACTCCATTCTTCTGCAGTCATCTTCTCTTCAGAAACATTCTTTTACCCATGCACATTGGGCCCCCATTCATTTGACATCACCTTGGAAATGTCTTGATACATGAGAGTTATAAAAAATCCTTCTCCATGCCCTTCTTCACAAATATATAAGGAACATATATGCCTTTCCCATTTTATCATCTTGTCAATATACTGTCTAAAAATTATTTCAACCTCATAGGCAACTAGTTTCTTATCAAATATGAAATCTTGCAACAAATATATCATACTAGTAAATCCACACACGTATATACTCTTATCCAAACTACTGACCATTAGATTATGCTTTTTGGCCATCATTATGACCTCATCTCTATTGTCATCCTTCAGAAATTTTTGACAATCTCCTTCATCCAAAGACATTATTCTCACATTCTTCTCATCTATGACACAATCTCCTTGGTATCCAAGATTTAGACTTGTAATCTCTTGATTACCTTCACGTTTCATAGTCCATTTTAGGACTTTATGTACTTCAACATTTGAATTTCCTTCAAGCCAACTTATTCCTCTACTCTATTCAAGATCCATTTCATAATGTCCTATTGTTGAAATTCCTTTATTTTATTTCTCTTTGAATCTCCTCCCTTGAATGTTTTTTGCATTCATGCTTCCACCTGTCCTTCTTTTAGGTGAATTATCCATCTTCTCCATTGATGTATTCATCATTTTTCCTTCTTTATTTCTAGATCTCATGACCTCCTCTGGATCATCTATTCCTTCAAAATCCACAATCTCTTTTACTAAATTTCTCTTCATTAACAGGCTAATTATTTCATCCTCTAACTTTTTTAGGTATTGGATGAAACCCTCTAAACTTCCTCAATTATAATACCCTTCATGGGCATTCTTGGATGTTTCTTAAGACTAATTTGGATTCCTTCATCATTCTTCATCTTTCCTAGCCACTATTCCGACAACCTTAACTCTCCTTTACCATATTCTCAAAGCATTTCTCCCTGCTCTAGTTCACAAATGTGAACTATCTATCTTTCTCCAAAGGATTGCTTCCCATACTCATATTTTATAGGTTTCTCCCCTATCTTTATCCAGACATAGAATATATTCCTCAGTTTCCTTACAAATAATTGAAAAATAGGACCTTTAACTATTTTCCTCAACTTCCATCCACATCTATGGTCTTCTCCAACTCTCTCTTGTAGAGGCTTCATCATAACACTGATATTTTCCTTGAACTCAGCTATCCCCATTCCAAATTTCTTGTAATTTTCTCCCATCTTACTTTGGATATCTTTTGAACCCTCAGCCTAACTATCCATATTCATATTCATTTCTTTCTATGTGAGTTTCTTTGGGCTCACTATGAAAGTTCTCCCTAGCACTGCCTTGTTGGAACTATTATCTTCCAAGAAAATTCTACCCACAATTGCAACTGTGGAATTGTCTCAACAACTTCTACCCAACCTCAACTAGAAATTGTTCTATTTCCCTCTTTCTCTCTCTTACAGTTTCTCTGTTGTAAAGGTTTTGGCCACAATTTCTCCTTCTTCTTTTTGTTTATACCTACAAAAACACATATATTGTTGTTACCATAATTGACTGGAAAATGTAAGACCCATTTACCTACAAGATCTAGTCCAAGATCTAGTCCTCCAAACACTTATGTGCCTACACATACTCTTCATGATCTTTGTCTTGCATTTTTTCTAGTTACTCATCAAACTTTAAAGGATTTCTTCTTTCCTCAATAATACGCATGATTGTTCCTACTCTAATACCAATTAATGCATGGGTAAATAGAATTTCTATAATAAGAACATATATCACTGAACTTTAATCATTTGTTTACTAGTCTCCACTTCAAATATCAAGGCTTTGATTCATACAAATTGTCAATGAACCAACATTCAACCCATGCTCAAATATAATTTGTAACTCTATCAACTACTAACGATTCGACAACCATGGTCTTGGAGAGTTCCTTTCTTCGCTTTTCCCTGTACTAAAGACTACTCTTTTAATTTCATTAGTACAAATAAATTTCCATGAAATCAACCACTGAGCTTGATTTCTCACTCATAATTTGTGATGGAACTGTGGGAAAATGTGTGGAATCCATAGTCAAAACTCTATGATGTGACTTCAGGCTTCGACTCCACAATGTGCACTTCCATCACCACTTTCAGCTTCTACTCCAAGCTACGATCACAGACATTAAGGATTGGTGATTTTTTTCTGTTAGAAAACTAAACCAAGGCCCCCAATTCATAAAACGGATAGCATATTGTTATAGGATAAATCGGTATATGCAGACACTAACAGATCTACCTAAATCCACCTAGATCTAGAACAAAACAGGATAGGACATGACACTTTCCCTAAGTTACAATCATTGAATTTGTCATTGAAGGAGGAATAAGTGACATACCTTTAGATATCACTTCCTTATGTCTTTGTTGTCCCTGCTTCGCTTCAGTAGTCTTGTGATATCAGATCTACAATGACACAAATTGACCAAGGTGAAAGCAACAATAATACATTCAATGAAGACCTAAACATGTGATCAAAGAGTCATGTAATAAAATAAGAGTGATCTTATGGGAAAGGGACATGCCATTGTATTATATTAAATGAAAATAGAAGATACAACCAGATTGCCTTGATGTCGCAAGATTCCTTTCGGTGGTCCTTCGTTCCAACACACACACTTTCTCCACACTTGCATGAAGAAGATCCACTATGGCTTGATGGAAAAATGGAGGCCTCAAGCATCAATTCAAACAGTATTTCTCACACAATTTTGAACCTATTCTTTCATCAATTCTCTATTCAATCTTGCTTAACCTCTTCCTTGAAAAACCTTTCATTATATAGGAGAACGAGAGATGGTTAAAGGGATGAGGATGATCCCGCTAAATCTGAGAAGTCAGTAGGATTCCAACCATGCGAATGCCAACTCATTTTCTAGAAGATCCTCTTCTAGAACCTTCATAACCTCTTCTCCCTTTTAAGATTTGAAGCAGGTTCACACCCTGCTTATAGAGCAAACTGTGAACACCTCGCAATCCAAGTATAGAGTAGCCTGCGAGAATCAAGGTTTTCGCACCCTAAAACACATGCAGCATGCAAACTCATCTTAAAAATATGTTTTGTCGAAGAACACAACAACCACTTTTCTCAGGCAAAAGGTCCTTATGAGAGCCTGAACACATAACTGTAGAGACATCACCAGACTGACCACAATAATGTGTAATAGAACTCCCCCCAAAGTATGAGGCTGGAACTCGTGACAGCCGAAATACTTTGTAAAATGCGTGTGTGTGTGTCAGAAACAAGGATCACACCTAATCGGAAACCTACGAACAATCAAGCATCTGCAGAATATAATACCAGTTATGAGGTAGGCATTCCCATGCTCAGACCACAAATGAATGAAATCACAAATGTATGCCATGGCCACCAATCATACACCGTGGATCCATGTCATCAAAATGATACATAGCCACCAGGAATACACTGTGGATCTATGTGTTAGAAGACTCAGATTAGTACATAGCCACGTGACATACAAAGTGGATCTATGTGTCGATACAAATCATAAATACTCCATCGCAACCTGGACCAAAAATATGAGACCCAGGGTCTTCAATCCCGTTGTCTGAAAGTATGAATCTATCCATGTGATTACATATGTCGAAGTCGAACATGGTAGAAACCACTCAATTACCAGTCATTGATGAAAACCATTAACAAGTGTGAGGGAAATCACCATTGATGTCAATGAATCCCAAGGTACCTAAGTACAATCCGAATGAATGTGAATAAATGAGTTGAAGTCGAACACTCAACGGAATCTCTCAATCAGGGACCAATGATGTGAATCCATTGTCGAAAGTGAAGAGACCTGCTATTAAGGCATGCAGGTTCTAAGGTACTAAATGATTTCTAAGTCTTATTCCTGGATAATGAGTTGGAGTTGACGGAAAAAGACTCGTCACAGGAGGGCCTTGATGTATCTCCCATCAATGACACGAAATAAGTAACATATTTTTAGGGTAAGTCAAAGTATGAATATGATTTGAAATGGACACAGGGAAGGCCGACATGGTAAGAATTGACAACTGCAGATGACCGACTCAATGGAAGTCTTGTTTGGACTTCTTTTGAACATATGAACGACACGACAATGGTCTTGGCAGCATTGAATCAAAGACAACCCAAGATATGACCTTGTAGCAAGTCAGACGAGAGATAAATGGATTTCCAAACCTAGATTCAAATGATGAATAGGGGGTGTCATGTTTAAGAGCGACGCTTACTTCCACCAATACAAATGTGAAGACATATCCCTTTCCCAAAATTTCCCCCACCATTTCTGGCAAGTATCTCTTTATTTTTACACAAGCTTGAGGAGGATAACATATCCTTGTTGATGTAAGCTCATCCTTCATACAAGTCCCTTAGAGTATATTTAACGAACCCTAGGAAGGAGTGGTTCGGTCCCATAAGGGCCTTTTGATGTTTGTTTAACGAGTCCAAAGATAAAAAAACTCGGGGTTTTTTCATGTTTTGAGAGTCTGAAAAATACTTAAAGAGAACTCTCCCAGTTCCTTTTTCGCAAATTAGTTCGACAAGACCAAAAAAGTGGTAAAATATCGCTCATCAAACGTTTTCTTCAAATACTTTTACGAGCATGAAAAGAACAATATCGCTCAACAATATTTTCGTTTTTATGGAGCGTGAAAAGAGCTTAAAGGATACTCCCTTATTTTTGTTGTTTTCGTGTTACCATGGCGAGTACGAAAAGATGACAAAAGTATAATCGGTTGCATTCTCATGTATTTTCAAGCGCGAGAACGAACGAATACTGAGCTCGAGGTTTTTCCTACAAAACCCTAAAACGGTATTTGTACATGTGAAGAAAAAATGCTCATACACTGTCGTTCAGGCTTCCAGGTCATCTATCTGTGAAAAAAACATACTCACAAAGCCATTAGGGTAATAGGTTTTGAGGCAAAATAATAAAAATAATATAAAAAATCAATGAAAAATAGTAAAAAAGTGAATAAATATGGATGAAAAGCCCTTGTTACCATTTCATTGTTACTTTGTCAAAAAACTTGTCCAACACACCTCTTTTTTTCCCAAATTTCTTCGGTCAATTACAAGAGGTACAAGTGGTCATTTAGAAAATGGTTTCGGCCAACGAGGTAATCTCCTGATTCTTCAACTTTTTCATGGGTTACATTTGATTTTTATTGGCAAATTTTAGTGTTTGAGTCCATTTTGGGGCCGGTTGGTTCGCTCAGTCATTCTCGTAGGTGGGCCATTCGGGACCCATGAGAACCTGAGGTTTTTGCAGGTGGGCTTCAATGCACCTACGAGAATCTCGTGCTATGTCAAAAGCTTCTCCTGCGAGGGCTGAAAAACGGATTTTCGTGTATGTTTTTGCTCAATAAAAATTTATTCAAGAGGTTAAATTGAGTTGCTAACTTCCTTCTCATGACTCCATTGTAGGTATTGATCATCATGATGTTGGAATGGAGGGAAAGAAAACACGAGGAGGATGATGCCATTGCCGGAAATGATTTGGGTACAATTGCTTCCCTTCGAGAATGTGGGATTTTAAAAAATTTCAGGATCCAGGGCATGAGAGCCCAACTCAGGTTGTTAGAGTACCTGGTCCACATGTGGGATGTGGATCAATAGGTATTTCATGTAGGGGTCCATATGCTTACACTAGATATCGAGGATATCTATTTTCTGACGGGGTTGTCACGACATGGATACCATGCGACTCTGACTAGAGGTAGAGGTGATGGACTTCCTATGAGCGAGTATGTTCGCCAATATTTTGTTCTCGAGGCGGAGAGAAGCAAGGGTATATTCGCCATCTAGGGTGTCCAAGATCTTACCTTACAAACTATCTTGTTTACCATTGCATGCATGGTCGAGAGCACGGCTCCGCACATGGCTCTCTAGAGATATTTCTAGTATGCAATAGAGTGCACAGAGCCTCGGGTTTTCAATTGGTCGGACACTGTTCTTCGTAGCATGAAGAGGCAACTGACAAAGTGTAGAAGGGGTAACCTGAAACAGTTCGGGTATGGGTCAATTTTGGTGTCTTTATTCCTTGAGAGGGTCCCACTATTGCGTCTACAGGTAGATTGGGGTTTATCGGCCCCACAGGATCCAAGGATGATGAGGTGGTGTAACCTCATGGCTCAGCACGTAGCAGGACCTATAATCAAATATAACGATTCATTTTTTACTGGTTGAGGCCCTAGATGTTGATGATTGATGACTATGCATATGCCAGCTTGGATTTTCGAGGAGATCCAGATTTGGTTCTTACTGAGGATGCTCAGTGGGGTGACTTAGGTAAGAAGTACACATTTAAGTTTTTTAAATGTTTTTTTGTAAATTTTATTATATAAAATGTTTTTTTATGTTTTTGATTGAAGGACTAATAAAAAATCTCTTTTGATGACATAGATGTGGGGCCGTATCGACCTCCAGGAACATATCCCATTCAGAGACGAGGGGAAGTGACTCCAGTTGCATGATGGGATGTTGAGGACTACGAGGCAATCGAACATAACTTAGAGGGAATGACTGCAGACATCTTGGACATCCCTATTGGGGAGATCTCGAGACGCTATCAACACCATACTGTGGGTGTGTCTGAGTCTCTTGGTAGACTACTCCGTAGGGTAGCCCAAGTAGTTGTATGTTACCTTGGGCGTCATCTGTGATGTTATCTTGTAGAAGCCATGAGCTTCACATTTTGATATTTTGGTCTTTGGATAAAAAGTTTTTGTAAAACTTTTGATCGTTATATCTATATATATATATATATACGCGGCTTCTAATGGCTTATTTTGTTTTGTATACATATGATGTGTGATTGGTTTTATAAATGTCTCAGATGTCTTTCTAACACATAATTAGCTAAAGCATCAGTCAATGTATTTAGACATCTAGGAATGTGTTGATATTCAATATAATCAAAATAACGTTCCAAGAGGTAAATTCATAGATATACTCGTAATAAATGTTAGAAAAATAGGACCGCGGAGCAATAAAATAAAACAAATGCGAAAACAAAACACAGAAGATACACAATACAAGAGAGACACAGATTTGCGTGGTTCACCCAGTGTGGGCTACATCCACCAGAGAAATTGCCAGATCCTTTCTTTATTATTATCCAGCAAAATGAAGGGATACAACCTACAGCAAAACCCGTTGTAACTTCCTCTTCTTTCTCTCACAGTCTCCTCTCTCAGAATACAATACTCGCCAACCTACATAGCCGCAATACATTTCCCTCATAAAAGAGGGTTACCTTCTAGGGCAAAAAACCCTAACATAATCTCTATCGTTAGATCTACGACCTTATAATGAACGGTCTAGATTTACAATGAAATTACAATATACTTTTACAAGGCAATTTTTCCTTCAGGGGATTTGCCCCCGAACCCCCGCTTGCCCCCAGACCCCCCAATCGGGGGGATAGCCCCCCCGAACCCTGTAGAGGGGGTACCCCCCCTCTGCACTCCCCCACGTGGAAGAGTGTACATACTTCTGGGGTGTAAATATTTCATGGGGTATAAAAACAGCTGAAAGTAAAAGACCTCTAAATCAGGAAAATAATCAGGCTCCACAACCAACAATAAAGTAGGACTTCAGATAGCATAGAAATTACTTAACTGTAGCACTACTAGCTATGAATCAAGTCGTATAACCAAGTGGCGGATACCAAGCGAAATAGCATCAGTCAACAATTTGATGACGGCACTATATTCTGCGATATTATTGGTCGCACGACCGAGGCAGACACCTCGTAGACTGATAAGTTCGTTTGTAGGTGCATAAATTTCTCATGCCACAGAAGCTAGGTTCTGAGTACTACGACTAGCGTCATCGACGAAGCCAATGTGGGGTAGCGAAGATTCCGACATCTAGAAACCAAGCACAACGCAAGGTAAGCGGTCGAGGGTAGTGTTGATGGGAGAAATTGACCGTCCGTCAACTGGAAGAGTGGATCTGGTTCAGGGTTGTCTAAATAACCCAAGCTGTTTGGGATAACCCACCCTGACGGGTTTAGTGGCTCCGTTAGCCAATCTAAATCCTAATAAAACAAAAAGAAAACTACTCTAAATTAACTAATCTAAATGAAAAATAACAACTAAAACAAACTAATAAACAAATCTAAACTAATATATATACAATTTACTATCTAAACTATAATAATTCTATGAAATTCAACATTCAACTATTAACTATATTAAATCCTAATCACAAATGTACAACATTTACAAATTACAGATTTAGAAGAAAACCTGCAAAAATCAATTGTATTCTGTCCTATGACAGGGAAATTGTTTTTTTGATTTTTATAGTTTTATGAGAAAGAAATAGAATAAAAACTAACTATCTAAACTAAATAACTAAAATACTAACTCTAACTACAAATCTAAGCTATACATATATCTATCTAAACTACTTAAATAACACTAATAAGCTAACCTGTAAGAACGCTTTCCAATTTGTCCTGTGTAAAGAATCCAGTTCAGCTATTCGATGGGAGGAAACCCGCATCAATTCTCTGCAAGCCTCTAGTAAACAATAAGCAGCAGTGCTCTTTTGAATATCGATACCAGAACAAAAAAGACATAAAAGTCACAACAATCTTATAATTTACAAATCATAACATTTAGATAAATCTGTATGTAAAGATTTGTACGAAACAATTCAATTAACGAAGAAGAGAAATCTGTGATTCATTAACTGAAACGAAGTAATTGTTGTACTTTTAAAATAGGAGAGATCAGATATGTATAACACATTAAATCAAATCACATCAAAATGCAATAAATTAGGATAGCTAAAGTAGTCTATAATTGACTACAAACTGACATGAATAAAATCTGAAAGAAAAGATTGATATATTGAAAGCAAAAGTTGTTACAAGACATCAACTTTCATCTCAGTCTGTATCAAAAATCCATAGTCTGGTTCTCCCACGGTGAGGATGATGATTGTTTACAAAAAATAAGAAGTATTTAAAGACTTCCCATAGGGTAAAACATCCCTGTGGGAATTGTCAAAACAGTTTACAAAAATCTCTGAATAATCTCCCCAAATCCCTAATTTTGCCTATGACTAATAACTGAAAACCATATCTAAACTGATGTAGCATGTCCAATTGGTTTATGAAATTCGTGGGTACCTATAAGTAGACAAAAATACAGAATTTTAGATAGTGTTTATTGATAAAATTGGCAGAAATCTAATTCAGGCGATTCTGTAGCTGGCCTATTTTGAAAACAAAATCGATTTTAATCAATCCAAATCTAATAGAATTATATTCAAACTTTTAAACAAATATTTAATTGCTAATTGGAAACCAAATGAATCATTCAAATCAAAACTTCTATGCTAATTTGAGAGCAAACGAAATCATGTTCAAACGAATGGAAACAGAGATACATGCATTATGTTCAACCTTTATTATTACCAATTTGGGAGTAGACAGGATTGTTTTGACAATTGAAAATCAACAAAAACGTTTTTGAATCAATCCAAATGATAACAGAAATGCATATGGTGAATCAAACAACTTTTAATTACTAAAACAAAATCATTTTTTTTTCTAATTCAAAAACAAACCAAATCGTTTATGAATCAATACAATCAAAACAGAACTAATACTCGATTTATCAAACCAATGCTTGGTACATGATTCAATAGTTTATATTAATTCAAAACAAAATCTTTTATGCTAATTCAAAATAGAAAAACGAAATCATTTCTGGTAATTGGAAGCAAACAGGATTGTTTTTAATCTATTAAAAACAAACAGAGCTAATTCGGGGCAAACACAATCGGCTAATTCAAACCAAATCATTAAAAATCGATGTTGAAATACATACCTGGGCAGTAGGAAAATGACTCGATTTGGTCAAGATAATTTCGAGCAAACAGTGGCAGTGGTTGCCTCTCCATTAAAATAACAAAGCATGTTGTCTTGCAATTTGTTGACAGACTGCTTGATGAATCTTTGGATTGATCAAGGGTTTGATAGAAGGCAAGAGGCACAAGTCTAGACGGGCGGAAGGAGTTCTGAAGCACAGGTCTGGAGAAGTGATAAGCATTCTGGCAAATGCATACAGACCCAAAACGCACCTTACAACAACAGAGAGGATCTGAAAAATTGACCTGAAAAACACGAGCTAGATCTCTGTAACAACTTGATTTCTGAGGAAACCGCCAAAGGTGAAGGTAAAGGGGATAAATTTGGTTCTGGGTTTTCAACGGTTTGATCTAATTCAAAACCGTTTGCCCAGAATCGCTCACGTAAAAACGTGACTCTGGGGGCAATTACGGGGGCAGTCTTAAGCAGTCTTCTCTGGAAAAAATGAAACCAAAACTGACTCTGAACACTATGGGGGTTCAATTCGCCCTTCAGGAACCAGGAGAGAACACACAGTGGACAGGGGTTTGGGTAGGGTCAATGCATGGTCGAATAACGCATAGGCTTACCTGAAAACTAACAGAGGTAACCTGAGAAAGGGGGAAGGCATTAATGCCCGAATGTGCGAGGTGGTGGAGCTAGCTCAGCCCATGCAAAAAATTCATATCCCATAGTACAACCTCCAGTGCGTATAACTATTCAAATCACCATGCATAAGTGTTAAAAACTATGCCATTCAATCAACCAACGAATATATGGTAAGCGGAACAAACGTTTGCGCGAGCAATAGTCATAGTTTCAAAACCAAAGCAATACATCGAAATCACACCAAGGGTTTGATTATATAAACTATGTGTTGTATGAAACGATTTATACCAAAGGTCTTACCACAACACAAATATGTTTTCATGAAACCAATGTATCGATCAAAGAACATATAAATTAAACCACCAATGCATCACAAACTCGATCAAACATCAAGCCACCAATAAACCAATGATTGGATCACACTCCTTAACAAATCATCACAATCTCAAAGAAATGGAAATCATATTAACAACAGAAATGCCAAATGAGTAAAGAATCTTGGAGTCTTACTGATTGTATATCGATAATTAAATTGGAAACGCAATGAGCATAAAGACAAGAGTGATCATAACAATCCAGCGACGTTTTTAATATGACTTCGAGATTAAAGTTTTCACACTTGCAGTCGTGAAAACGAGAACAAAGGTAAGTGTGCAAGTGAATGAAATAATAATGTCGTTTTATCCCAAATATTGCGACGAAAAATTGAGGTTTGCAAAACACTGGTGTAGGCAGCTTATAAGGACAGTATAAAATACGAGTTGGCTGCCAACAATGGAGACACACTGGTAGAAGCAGTTATCTCTGCCACAAGAACAAACTCAGATTAGGATAACGAGAAAAATTCTAACTCAAAAATAACAACCAGAAAATCGCGTAAACATCATCATTAACCAACTATTCCAGCAATGCTTAAAGGATGAAAACTGATAACAGTCTTAAGACAAGCGAGCCACGATATTAAAGATAAAATCTCCAATAATGTTGACAGAGCCACTGCTGCCAGCAGGCGTCCATAGCCTCGACAGGGTTGCCATTTAACCCACTTTGACATCTGTATCCTGCCAAGAAGTTTCGGATCAGAATAAAGGACATTTTAAGGTCAAGAGGTTTCATATTTTTGCCAATTTTCATATACCCAACATTGCTTCGCTGCCAGCGGGCTTGTTCAGTACCCCAGCGAAGTTGTCTTGGTGCCATGCATGCATTTACCTGCTACCAGCAGACCTTTTCAGCATCCCGACGGGTTTACAAGCACTTCCCACAGCTCTATTAATGATTTATTTTGTTTTTAAAAGATATAGTTGAGCGGGGTGACGCTGAAAATTATGATATTTTCACATATTTTTTTTAAAGACCTCATCAGAATTTTTTAGAACTGTCATTTATTAAGATCCAAAGATTTTTCATTTATAGAACCAATTTTCTAAGGCAGGGAGACATCTTCTGAGTCATTCCTTTAAGGAATAGGGACAGTGTAAGAAGATAATAGATGATCATGACAGGCTTTACTCAGAGATCGAAATCAGTTAACTTCTTTCAAACAACAACTTTTTGCCAATCACAGATGTAAATTTCAGACGTATACAATTGATGTTTAGACAATTTTCTTAGCAGTCATTTGAGCGAAGGACTTTTTTGTTTTCTTCGTCCGAATAGCTCAGTATACAGGTATGTGTATTCCAAAAGAAAAAAATGATAAGCATAAGGGAGGAATCAAAACACACCAGCGAAGAAATATTTGAAAGCAAAAAAATCCACACAAAAAACAAAAGAAAAAAATGTACAGAAGCTGCATCTGAAAACCTCATGCAACAAATCCCTTGGGACACTGAAAGGAAGAAAGGAAAATCTTGTTGATGAGAAAGGAGTCTTACTCGTGGTACTTTGGGTCAGGGTTGATTCAGATTCATTCATCTCTTTACTTTCCATTTAATATTTTCATGATGATACCGCGTTTTTGAAAATAAAAGTTCAACTAAAAGCAAAGAGAAAAAGATCAATGGGGACTTCCCTGACAACAGCCATATTATGGTTCTCGTGGTGCACCCACTTGCATTCATGACTGCATTATTACAAAGAGAAATAATGAGAAATAGAACTACAAGAAAACCTATTCCTAAACCTACCCTAACTATTAAACAAATCAAAAACACTAAGTGAAGTCATGCTTCCAATGTAGCCATCGAAGTGACTCCAATCCTGCAATGAAAACAAAATCAAGCATTACTAATAAGAATGGTAATATATCAACAAGTGACATAAACATATCACACTTACCTTCATAATCATCATCTAAAAACAAAGTAAGCATGATCTTACCATTTCCTTAGATATTCTTGTTGTACGAATCCTCCAACCATTGCGCAATCTTGTCGTGATAAGGGTAATATTGGCATGGGCAAGTGTAAGAAGTTTTGAAAAACACGTCAGGATTATGAGGAAATGGAATAACAATCAGCCAAGGCTGAAATGCCCCATCCTCCTTACAGTTATCTAAGTACTCATTAATCTCTTCACATGGAGGATCTAAAAGAAATATGTCACGCCTACTTCTAAGATTCTTAGGTAGAAATAAAGTAAGCGCAACTTTATTTTCATTATGAAGATTTGTTATATATGAATATTCAATCCATCCTAAGATCCTATCACAAAAATGGGGATACAAACCATGACTTTGATGAAATGAATATATCAATGGGAAACTCATCATAGGAGGATTCGTGCAATCAATTAGATCATTGGTTTGAATGTTTCCTTCGATGAGATCGTTCATTTCAAAATGTGAAGTATAAACATTAATATTCGAGCTAATTAAAGAACGAATATGCAACTTAGGATGTTTGATCTCCATAAAATATAGTGCATTGTCTTTTTTAACAATAAACTGTGTAAAATCATCTCGCAACATGTCCTCTTCCCATGTGAGTGATGAAAGTGAACAAGCATCAAATCCAAGTTTATCAATGTTAGGTTTGGAATTGATTTCACCAAAATTTAACATATCGAAAGGATATGACT
>ML777884.1:63277-74206 GCA_009831015.1 Picea engelmannii
GAGAACAAAGGTAAGTGTGCAAGTGCATGAAATAATAAGGTCGTTTTATCCCAAATATTGCGACGAAAAATCGAGGTTTGCAAAACACTGGTGTAGGCAGCTTATAAGGACAGTATAAAATACGAGTTGGCTGCCAACAGGTAGAAGCCAAATAACGAAAAAGCACACTAAAGTAACACACAAAAGTATGATACAATAAAATATAAGTACTCATGCACATATGACCTAAGGATAGTACTTATTTAAGTAAATCCCATTTCTGGGTTCAGCCAAAGGGACACCATCATAGTCTACTAACGCGTAGGCTCCTTTCTCCAACACTTGTCTGACGATATAAGGACCTCGCCACATAGCCTCAAATTTTTCGACTCCTAGCAAATCCTAATCTTGTTCATAAAGGAGAATTAGATCACCTTCAGAGAAAACACGTGGTTTGACATGTTTGTCATATTGGGATTTGACGTGTTTCTTTTGGGTTTCTATAACTAGGGTGGCATCACCACGGGTTTCGTCCAGTTGTATAAGATACAATATATGTTCTTCTTCAGCAAAAGTGTTTGGGAGAAGTTCAACGGGTAGCTTTAGAGATGGTATCTCACATTCAATCGGCAAGATGGCTTCTATACCATAAACTAATTGGAAAGGTAAAAATCCGGTAGCAGACTTAACAGATGTCTGGTAAGCCCACAATGCTGAAAAAAACACCGTGTGCCAACTAGTTTTGTGAATCCCTATCATTCGTCGAAGCATGGTAATGAGGACCTTGATTATTGCTTCAACCTGGCCATTGGCCTGTGGGTAATAGGGTGTTGAGTTTTCATGGTGAAGACCCAGCTTTTCAATGAGTTTGGACATCATGAAGTTTCTAAAGTGGCTACCATGATCAATAATGATAGTGTGGGGAACACCAAATAGAGCAATGATATGATTGAATATTAATAATGTTGCAGTATTTCCCGTATTTTCAAATGTAGGCATCACCTCGGCCCATTTTGTAAAATAATCTACGGCTACAATAATGTATCCATGCCCCCCAACTGAGTGAGGGTGACATGTCATGAAATCGATACCCCATTTCGCAAAAGGTCCAATGGAGACTACAGGGTGTAGAGGAGAAGGGTGTGATCGTATTTTGTTGTTGTATGTTTAGAAAGAATGGCATTTTTGAACAGTGATAATACAATGTTTGAATAAAGAAGTCCAAAATTACCCAACTCATAAGATCTTTTGGGCAGTAGCATACCCATACATGTGACCACCACATGCTCCAGAATGGCATTCATTCAAGGCTTTCTCAGCTTCGTCAAAGGTGAGGCATCATCGAAAAATGGAGTCAATCCCACAACGATAAAGGGTATCACCAAGGATAATATACTGACGGGCTTGGTAAAGTATTCGACGGCGGTCAATGCTAAACAAATTGGGCCAGAAAGTCTAAGTCTGGAGATATATAATGATATCCCCATACCAAAGGTCATCAGAACTGATCATAAAAAGGGATTCATCGGGTAATGAATCCTCTGCTACATTTTTCATCTCAGAACAGGGAAGGTCACATATCAATTCAGAAAACACCAAGGATTTCTTAGACTTAGCGCATTCGAATTCTAAGTCAAACTCCTGGAGTATGACGATCCATTTGGAGTATTTCCCCCCTAGCAATTGGTGTGTAAGAATGTGATGCATAGGGTTGCAGTTGGAAATCACAACAATCTTGCATAAAAGGATATAGTGCCGAAATCGTTGGACAGCTTGTACAGCTGCCAAGGTCGGTTTTTCAACATGTAAATACTTGGCTTTGGTAGTCATGAGACACCGACTCAAACAATAAATGACATGTTCGTCATGAGAATCATCCTCCTGGACTAGAACCATAGCAATAGTAGAGTCCGAGGCTGCGAGATACAGGAAATAATCTCGACTGTAATTGGGTGGGAAAAGTAGTGGGGTACGGGTTAAAGTCAGTTATAAAGAGTCAAAAGATTTGTTGGTAGTGGTATCCCATACAAAATCAGAACCTTTATTGAGCAGTCAAGTAAATCCGAGGGTTAACTCAGCGTAGTTTGGGATGAAACGATGTAGAAATTTTGCCTTCCCTTGCAAACTTTGTAGCTAGCGAAGTGAGGAAGGAGGAGGGAGATTGAGAATCGCCTTGAACTTCAAAGGATCTACCCGGATCCCTTTGCATGAAACAATAAATCCTAGAAGTCAACCAGATTCTACACAAAAAACACATTTGTGTGGGTTTAAGCGTATACGGTAAAACCAACATCAAAGGAAAACGGCTCAGAGGTGTGTTGGATGATTGACACGGTGCATGGAATGAGTTGGTAGGTCATTGAGATATGGTTGGACAATGTGCTTTATATCATGAAAGGCATAAGACATAGCACGTTGAAAATTTGCGTCATCATTCTTTAAACCAAAGGGTAGTTTCCGGTAGGCAAAAGTGCCCCGAGGACAAATAAAAGAGGTCTTGTGTTGGTCAGTGGGTACGATATTGATTTGATTATATCTGGAGAAACCATCCATCAAAGAGAAGTTTTCACTCTTGGCACAATCGTTGACGGTCTGGTCGACGAAGGGGGTGGGGAAGTTGTCCTTAGGACAAGCTTTGTTAATATCCCTATAATCAACACACACACATATCGTACCTTGTTTATTGTTAACCGGAACAAGATTTGAAACCCATTCAGTTAGAGCCACGGGGTAAATAAAGCCAGCTTTAAGAAGTTTCGCAACTTCAAGCTTGATAGCAGCTGCTTTACGCAAGTGGACCAGACGAAGTCATTTCCGGATGGGTTTAGCACCTGGGCATGTCTTAATCTCGTGTACAATAATGTCGGGGTCAATACCCGACATTTCTTCATAGCTCCATGTGAAGACGTCACAAAATTATTGAAAAAGAGACTTGTAGGTGACAACTTCGTCATTGGAGCATGAAGCTCTGATATGCACATTTTCGACAACTCTAGGTTTAATGGATATGTCAAGGGGGATGGTGGGTGAGATATTACTTAAGTTCCCTTCGTAGAACATATCGTGTGTAGACTTGGGAATGGTATAAATGACGACAACGGTCGACGGAGTCGAGATCCGTTGGTAACTCTCAATGGTGTGTTGTTCCAGAAAGAGAATGGAATGATGATGTCCATCATCCCAAGGGGTATCTTCCATGGACATAACATACATAATCATCTTTTCTATAGGAAAAATGACACGAAATGGATCTGAAGATAAATCACTGAGAGAGGGGGTAGAAGGGTTTGTCGATTGAATGGCTTGATAAATGGATTCGACCGGACTCAAAATAATTTGGTCACCATAGCGAAGATGATCACTGAGGTTGGGTACTATCCATGGGTCATAATACGTAGGGGTTTCTCGAATAGAGGTGGAAATCATGTTTATCGAGGCAACAAGCAGATGTGGAACATTGGGTGGTGGAATGGGGAAAGTACCCATCAAAGAGGAATCTTTAAGAAGAGCCACACCGACATTCTCATATCCAGGGGGTGTTTTCGCAATGAAAGGTACGTTGTTGGTACGTGTATCAGAGTTAAAGAAGGCCAATTGGTCCACCGTAATTACTTTTCCCTAATGTGGGAAACGTATGACATGGAAAAGAGTGGACACAACTGCACGCATAGAATCGATCCAGCTACGGCCAAGTAAAAGGTTGTAATTGAGAGGAGCGTCAAAGACCTCAACTTCAACGTTGACCATTTTTCCTTCTAACGTAATAGGCAACGAAGGGAGGACACCGTAAGGCTTAAATATAGAGCCATTAAAGGCTTTGAGTGCATTGTGTGATTCGGTTAAGGGAGGAGAGTCAATGGCTTTCCAGCAGGCAATAGACATGACACACGTCGAGGCACCCTTATCAATAATTGTTCTACAAATGTTCTTGTTGGAGACAATAACTTGTATTTGAAATGCGAGTTGAGGGGGTAACCTTAGAATGTGATCTTCCAAGTCAAAAATTATTAAATTTTTATCCATAGGTTTGATTCCACCAATAGCTTTCAACAGTTCCTTCCGTTGTGTGGGACAACTTTGAAGGACTTCGAGGGTTGGCATCGTGGACGGTGCTTGGGCCAAATCTTCTACAATACTATAGTTCTTGGTAGCACGCGCATGAGGATTGAAAGTAGACTTTCGAACAACACCCTTTGGGGGAGGGAGAAGAACTATATCTAGGCTCGGTCGTTCGAGATGAAGAGGACCATTGGTAGGTGGAGCTGAAGGAGATGGTTGGACCAAAGAAGGAGGTATTTCATCAACCCTCTCTTTGGAGGAAGAATAATCTTTGGCTCGAGTGGTAAGTGTGATGTCATTCTTCTTTGAATCACCTATACACATTAAGACATAGGATGTAGTGGAGGGGGAGGGTTGGTCGTGAATGACCAATTGGGCCTACTGTTGAGAAGGGAAGGGTTGTGACAACATGGCCAGAGTAAGCGATTTTGGGGTCCCTTGAAGGAACTTATTAACCTCGGCTCATCTTGGACAATCCTTAGTGTAGTGATCATCACCACAAATAAGAAAAGGGTATCGGGGTTTTCACTTATCCTTATCATCAACAGGTTGTGTTTTGGTCTTCTCAGATTGCGGATTATTTTTATCCTCCTTATTCTTACCCTTCCCTTTTTTGGATTTATTCTTTCCGGCATGGGTAGATTGAACAGAGTTCACCTCAGAAGTCTTGTCGGCGGGAGGAGTAGGAGACGAAGCATGTTGAACATTAGAAGCAGCAGACTTGGGGTTGGTGGTAGAGGCTTGTGTGGAGTGGGGTTGGGCATGGAAAGTGCTAATCACATCATCAACTACATGAGAAGCAACAGGAGTAGTTGAAGTAGTGGTAGTAGAAGGACGAGGTGCGTCAGGGAGTAAATCATAAAGAGTACCCGTTTGTGAGTAAACAAGGTCAAGGCATTGAGCACGACTGATCGCCTGTTCTTTTGTGATAGCTCCACCCATGGTGATGTCATGAGAAATTTCATTCACGAATGATTTCATGAACCACTCTACCAGTAACTGATCGGGAAGGTCGAGTTTGATGAGGCGTTGTCTCTTTCGCCACTCATGAATGTGATCAGAGATATGAGTGGCTTTGGTTTGTTTGAAAGAAATCAAAATTTTGGTTCTCATTTCATAACAGATCGGTAACTGGTAGTGGGTGAGGAAATCCATGGCGAGGGTGTTAAAATCAGTGAAGAAGCCTCGTGGAAATTCTATATACCACTTCACGGTGGAACCCGTGAGAGTTTGTTGAAAAAGACGTAATCGAATAGAGTCATCCATCAAAGAGTTGGATGAACACCAAAGGTGGAAAGTCATAACATGATTGTTCGGGTCCTCTCCCGGTTTACCATTGAACTTAGGAATTTCGGACGATAGTTTGGCCAGTATTATGGGCCATTGAGGAGAGTGAATGATAAGATCATTCAAAATCCTAGACAGATCAGGGAGATCTAGGGTAGCTAATAAGGGTAATTGTCTATTCACGTGGGGGTATTAGTGACTTTGGGGAGGGAGTCCCGTAGGTATACGAGTAGGACCGTAAGCATTTTGCATATAATGCGAAGATCTGGGCAGATTCGGTTATTGGTGTGGAGGCATGTAATTTATAGTGTTGTATTGGTTAGGGTTGTTCACTTGAACAGAGACATTGGGTTGAGCGTTCGAGCCCCAAATGAGATTGGACAGACCTGGATATGGTTGGTCTGTACTAGAGGTATGAAAGATCTAGCTTGAGGTTGTTTCCCCCCAATTGATTGAGGACTATTTTGGATAAGATGGTTACAATACTAGGCCAAGGATATACGTATATTATTTCCATAGGGTGGGATGGGTGGGGGTTTCCCTCCAATCGGGGGTTGCATTTGGCCTCTAGAGTGAAATTGTCCACCAACGGGAATCTGGTAATTAGGTGTGAAAGACTGGGTGGTGCCACTAGGGTCAGTTCCTCTGATATGGGATGGAAGAGACCCCCCAGAAGGGGGCCGAGGAAGTGTCGGAATGAAACCAAGAACAAGAGGGTGCCCAGAAGGAGTGGAAATGCCAGGAGTCTCGAATGGGATTTTTGTAGGAATGGGAATAGAAGAATTCAACACATGATATCCGGGGGGAAGTGTTGGGGTGAGTCTAGGCGAAAGAGGCATACCAATGGGGGCTTGGCTAGCCACCGTATTCCTGGTGGGAATAGTCATAGTATTTGGGACCATTGTATAGTGGGTCGTTTGAAGGGGGATAGTCAAGATATGGTCGATTGGTTGAGCATCTGAACTAGGGAAACAATAGGCAGTAGTAAAAGGTATCGCATATGGATTAGAGGTTTTGGGTGGCTCAGGTGTGACAGTGATATCAACGCCTACTCTTGAGCCAAAGAGATCCTGTCTAAAAATGCCAGTAGTCCAAAAAGGATCCTGACCTTCAGGGCCTGTGAAAGGTCCAGTTGGTAATCTAGAAGACTCAACAACAATTTCTCTAGATGAATTCACTCGAACAATATGTCTCACAAAGTCGGGAGGAATTCGCAAGCCCTCTCGAGAATCTGTAATTCGGAATTGTTCTAAAGAGTCAGTTCTTTCCACTCGTGGAGTGGCAATGTCTTGGACTTCACTCTATTGAGGAGATCCCTCCGGTGATTTGGTAGGCAAGGGCTGAGAACCTTCCAAATTTTTTGGGGGTAGTCCTTGCATTCTACATGCGGAGTGGAGGGTCAATGGTGATCGAGATAAAATCTTACGAAAGAAATTCTATGGCCAAATTATGGAAACAAACAACACGCACTAGTAAAATCTAGGAAAAACCAAGCAAACAAGACCTTCCTATTCCGAAGTCACTAGTTGGTGATGAAATCCAACATCAAGACAAGAAGGGGCTGGGTTAGGGTGGAAAAGTTATGTTGACGACCTGCTTAATGGACTTACACCCTGGTGCAAGCTCCCACACATAATCGTGGGTATACCCTCCAAGGAGCCCGAGTGAGTCTGGCCAACGTCGATTCCAGGTACTGTGAAGACTTATCCCTCCACAGTCACCTTGTGTAAGACTCTAAGAATATAGGCTACTAAAGTCACCACAAAGAACAATGATGCCTGGGGAAATAGTCGACAGTCCAATCCACATGCAAGGGCATGGGTATCTAGCCCAAAATCAACTTGAGAGGCTTCCACTCATCATTGTGGGTATACCTTCAAGCAACCCTTGTAATATGTGCAATCTATACACCAAGATCAACAAAGAAGGGTGAGTAACTCTGTCAATCTCAATGTGACCTCAGGTTTGACCCTTGTGTGAGAAGGGCTTCCCAGGAAAAAATGTTGTAAATAGAATTTGACACTCCCTATCACAAGATACTATTGTGTGTTTTGCGCTTTGGAGAGTGTGTCTCGCTGCCTATTCCAAAGCTCTAGCCTAGCTAATGTTGGTGCAAAAGAGCCCTAGAAAATGTTACTAGCTGAATTTTAAAGTTGCGCAATATTATTAAAGGTTGTTGTTACTCAAGAGGGAGATGGAAATAAAACCGATGTTGTGTAAGACTTTGATCCAACAATGTGTAAATAGAAATGAATGATACAAACTTTCGTTCGATGAATTCTATCTTCAGCAAGGAAAACTGAGTTTTCCAGAACAATGCAAACTACGATATACAATTCTCTTTTTAAATGTAGTACCAAACAATCATTTACAATGTAAATTCACTATTCGTTCTCTTTTGATATTTTAATGCCAATATTTTTTGAATAAATGATTGCTTACAAGAAAAAGATTTTAATTTTTTTTTTAGAAACCAAAAAATAGGGATGGAACTAAGAAAAGGTAGGCAACCAATGAAAATAAAATACTCAACAAACACCCAAATCGATATTTCAATGGAGATAAAAATAAAAAATTGACGAGAAAAGGTCTCTTCAAATGCACATGGACAAAGAACTTTCCAAACAGCAAGCAATCTAAAAGAACAATTAATCCCAAATTTTAATCCAATCAAAGACTTTTGACCAAACAAGCACTCAGATATTAGAATCAGAGATTATACCCTTGTTAATAAAGGGTCAAGAAGCAAAACTGGGAAAAATGATTAAGAAGAGTTTTCGATCTCTGAAAACCAATCAACCGTGAGATTTGAAGTCAAGAAACAGTCAAACACTGGCAAAATAAGTTCTTCCCAAGTAAACAAACAAATCTGGGCATCAAAAAGACAAAAAGACCTAATCCAAAACTTTTACAAATGAGTTTGTAGCCTAGCAGTGGGGTACAGTGTGAAAATTAGGAATTCTCGCAGTCTAGACACTGGGAGGGTGCGAGAAGGTCGCACTAGATTGAACAGTAGGGTGAGAAAATTAATTATTCTCGTAGGCTATAGAGAGGTACAGTGCGAGACCGTTTGTAATCAAAGAGAATTTTGAAAAGGGACAAAATTTTTGATTGAAATTCTAGGTCCAGAGAGTCTATATGGGTCTCCTACAGACTCAGAGACTGGTTGGAAATGAAAAAGAGTAGGCTAAGAGCAAATGGCCAACAAAAAACCACAAAATGATTCGTATCCCCAGTGGAGTCGTCAATTTTGTTATAGGATAAATCGGTATATGCGGACACTAACAGATCTCCCTAGATCCACCTAGATCTAGAACAAAACAGGATAGGACATGACACTTTCCCTAAGTTACAATCATTGAATTTGTCATTGAAGGAGGAATAAGTGACATACCTTTAGATATCACTTCCTTATGTCTTTGTTGTCTCTGCTTCGCTTCGGTAGTCTTGTGATATCAGATCTACAATGACACAAATCGACTAAGGTGAAAGCAATAATAATACATTCAATGAAGACCTAAACATGTGATCAAGGAGTCATGTAATAAAATTAGCGTGATTTTATGGGAAAGGGACATGTCACTGTATTATATTAAATGAAAGTAGAAGATACAACCAGATTGCCTTGATGTTGCAAGCTTCCTTTCGGTGGTCCTTCGATCCAACACACACACTTACTCCACACTTGCATGAAGAAGATCCACTATGGCTTGATGGACAAATGGAGGCCTCAAGCATCAATTCAAATAGGTTTTCTCACACAATTATGAACCTATTCTTTCATCAATTCTTTATTCAATATTGCTTAACCTCTTCCTTGAGAAACCTTTCATTATATAGGAGAAGGAGAGATGGTTAAAGGGATGAGGATGATCCCACTAAATTTGAGAAGTCAGTAGGATGCCAACCATGCGAATTCCAACTCATTTTCTAGAATATCCTCTTCTAGAACCTTTGTAACCTCTTCTCCCTTTTAATCTTTGAAGCAGGTTCACACCCTTCATATAGAGAAAACTGCAAACACCTCGCAATCCAAGTATAGAGTAGCCTGCGAGAATCAAGGTTTTCGCACCCTACAATACATGCAGCCTATGAACTCATCTTAAAAATATGTTTTGTAGAAGAAGACAACAGTCACTTTTCTCAGGCAAAAGGTCCTTATGAGATCCTAAACACATAACTGTAGAGACATCACCAGAGTGACCAAAATAATGTGTAACACATATACTCTGAAAGATATATAATTGGGGCTTCAACATGATACAATCTGCGATGGTTGTTAATCGAGCAATGTCCAACCATTATAGTGATTTATCAATCGAATTGATGCAAAAGGTTATCATATTCAAACCCTAATAGAACTCTCCCTGTTTCACTGTCACTGACTTCATCTTCATCTGATGATGAGATGTCTTCTTTGGTGCAAAATTTTTTCTTGAAAACTTTCTTTGTAGTTCTTTTACCTTTATATGTTTGTCTGTCTTTTGAGTAACTTTCATCATTTCTCTTTTTCTTATAAGGACATTTGTTAGCAAAATGACCAATACCATCACAATTAAAACAAATTAAAGGAAGCTTACCTCTGTACCTACCAATGGTTCCCTTGTTCAGTCTTTTGACGAAGTTGGCCACTTCTTCATCATCATCCGAGACATCGTTGTTGCTGCTATATTCTTCTTGTTCATTTTTCTTTTGCTTTGATCTTTTGGATGCTTTGAAGGCTTCTTCTTTTACATCTGGATTTTTCTATTCAGTTCTCATCTCATATGCTGTGAAGATTCTATGCAGTTCGTCCATGCTTATTGATTTTAGATCCGATCTTTCTTCTAGTGTTGATATCTTAGAGTTGAATCTCATAGGAAGAGATCTTAGTACCTTTTGAACAATTACAGATTCTTCGATTTCTTCTCCCAATCCTATGATTGCATTCACTATTTTATCGACTCGTAAGAAGTAGGCTGGGATATCTTCATCTTCCTTCATTTTTAGTTATTCGAATTGACCTCTGTAAGTTTGAAGCTTTGTTGTTTCGACTTTTGAATCTCCTTCATAAATATTTTGAAGCTTGTCCCAAATCTCTTTAGCATATTTACAATGTGCAACTTTGGTGAATACTGTATCACTGAGACCATTCAAAAGTGCATTTATGGCTTTGGAATTATTCTCACCGAGTTTCACTGCTTTGTCATTTGTTGGTGGAACTACTGGTACTGTGTATCCATCTACAATTGATTGTCAAACTTGAAATCCTTGTGCCTGTATATATGCCTTCATCCTTATTCTCCAAAAATCATACTTTTGTCCATCAAACTGTGGTATTCCATTTTTATACGAGTTGGTACTCTCCATGATCTACCTTTCAATGGTTAAACTGTTTATGAAGGAACATGCTCTGATACCAATTGTTGGATTACTGAGAGGGGGGTGAATCAGTAATAACGTAATTATAATCCTTTTATTAAAATGTTATATCAATGTAGAATTATTATCCAATAATGAGCAGTAATAAATAAACAATCACACACATACATAGTACACCAGTGTTTTACGTGGAAACCCAAATCGGGAGAAAACCACAGAATGTTTTTTCTTATATGTCTTGAA
>ML777884.1:102538-139160 GCA_009831015.1 Picea engelmannii
TGTTGTTGAAGACGGCCTTGGAGAGCATGCTCCAAAAAAACTCTTTTCACACAAGAAAAAATTTTCTCTTCTCGATGACAACAAGGGTTAGATCTCGGTTAGCTTACCCGGAAGATGCACCTTTTCCTATCTGTTTCTGATTTACAGATATCGCACAAGGCGCGGGGCAAAGAGCATACACAAATCTAAAAGAGTAGAAACCCGAAAATAAAAAAATACAAACCGAAATAAAATCAAAACTTTGCAAAAATTTTAAAAAATTGCGTATTTAGACTTTATACCTCCGGATCTGACTGTAATGGTCGTATCTTGGGCAAACGGAAAACTTTTCGAGTGAAACGAAAAGTGTTCTTGAATGAAACGAGTGCTCTGGACGCAATGGAACAATCCTCTCAGCCTAGAAATGTATGAAAATTCCAGAAAATGGAGATAAGGCAACTCAGCTTCACGATCTCAATCTACAACAGGAGCGGGTCTTCAAACAAGCTCTGATACCATGTTTGAAAACACAGGTATTCCAACAGAGGATGAACACCTTTAGTAACCACTCACATAACCAAATCAAATATCAACACACCGATGTTTTCATGTGGTAAAACCCCTACGGGGAAACATCCACGGCCCCAGCCAACACGGCCACTTGGAGCAGTTTATTAATGTAAAGAAAAAGATTACAGAGATATTTTACAAGAGAGTTTCTCACAATCGATCATCGAAAAATGACCCTCCATGCTCTTTAAATAGAGATCATGGACCAATCGGGTGTTAATCCACGAATCAATGGCTGTTAAGATCGAGGAGAGTATGAATCGTCGGATCACTCTATGTCGGGAACATATCGTGACCATCGGATTTCCTAACTACAAATGCATACTAATGCATACTAAAGAAACACACTTTTACCTAACGACATATTATACTAAGTAGATCTTAACTATCTCCTAAGTGTCTAAATATCCTAACATTTTGGACATTATGCAGGTCAATTTCCGCATAGGAAGAAGGGGGGAGAATGAATCACAACCAGAGGTAGATGCAACGGTAAAGACTCAAGTGGATGCGTTTTGCAAGAAGTTTAAATAGACAAATTTCTTACTTGTTTCCTAGAATTCCTTGGGCATCATATCATTTGATGCATGATTGATAGATAGTGGAGTTGCATGTCATATGATAGGAGAATGACATTTGTTCGAGATCTTCAAAGAGTGTGACTTGGAGAGGCATGTGGAACTTGGTATAGGGACCAAGCATGCAGTTAAAGGCACTATAACAATATCGTTTTAGTTGGAGTCAGGAGGCACATTGAGAGTGAAAAATGTGTTATGGGTGCCAGAACTCAAGAGGAGTGTGATCTCATTTTCATTGAATGATAAGAAGGTATTTGACGTAGCGTTCTAGGATGGAAAGGTGCTAATCAATCCCAGAGTATCTAGCTCAGACAAAGAAATTTCTTTTGGAGTTAGAGAGAGCAGCTTGTATAGGCTAAAGGGTCATCCTTTGCGAGTAGTGATGAGAAAAATAGTGACAAATAACAAGGAGAAGGTAGATTTGAAGGTTGAGCAACTCATAGGGCTCCAACCTTCAAGTTCATGTGGGAAGGAGTAGCCTTCCAAGAATATCAAAGAGTCATGGTACAAGATGGATATGTAGGACGCTTCTATGAGCAGGTTTAGAGGCAGTGAGTCTTTGGAGATAGATTATATCATGATGGAAGTGATAGCTTATGTGTGAGAGGGAGCATCCAATAAGGTGTATTGGAGAGTAGGCATGGTATCAAATCTAGTAGTGAATATTGAGCCAACTCCAGGTGGGAGAAGTACCTTCCTCTTTAAGAGGGAGTGTTGATGTTAGTGGTAGCATCAGATGGGTACTTACGCATTAGCATGTGTCTATCATGTGGAATGTGTATGTATGTGGTTATGTTGAAGGACAATCACATACACCTTAGGAAACATGTTGGTACAAGGGTCGTACAGTAGCACAATAATTTCTAGGTTTGTCTACAGTGCATATTTCTCTTAGTGGATCATTTTCCCTATTATGGGAACCCTAATTTAACCTTAATAAAATCATATTAGAACTACATTTCCCTTCGATTTTTTTCCAGAGGTAGGTTACCTAAAAATATTGGTGTCCTATGTGTGAGATTTTGGTTTCCTAGTTTATGCTTTTGCTACATGTTTAGTTGATTAGTCAGTTGTGCTTTTAGTAGATAAAGAGATTTTATTTTAAGCTAACTATCAGGTGTTAAGTAGAGGATGGATATCAACATGGTATTAGAGGATACCAAGGGTTTTTAGAGAGTTCGAGGGAAATTTGAAACATCCTCACCTCACCAAGATATTCATACATAAACATTTCACATCAAGACTCATTCGTTGCAACAACTTTTGCAAATCCTATAGTGCTCCCCAGACATGCGCCCACCATAGACTCATCGTATTTTCTCCATTAAAATACTTCACACAGAATTGTCGTTATGTATCATAGCATGCCTCACTCAAACCTATAACAAGACTTCCCCAAACTCCAAAGTCACCCTACCTCCTACTAGACTCAATTCAAAGAAGGTCACCCCAACTCTCCCCACAGAATCACCTCAAGGCAGCACAAGTCCTCCCATGTGGAGCGACTTGTCTCCTTAAGGGAGATTACCTCTCCTTGTCCAAATCTGCCTCATAACTTTGGTTTTGATCTTTCCCTCTTCATTATGTCTTCTTGGTTGTGTGTCTTGTGTTCTTATATGGACTCCAAATTTCACCTTTGCAAACAATCACATCATTTGGGGGTGTCATGCCCCTTCATGGACTGATGCACCCATGAACTTGTGTGCCCATCAACCTTCATGTCCCTTGGGACTAGCATGCCCCAAAATTTGGTGCGCTCCTCTTGTCGATGCACCCCAAACTCTTTGGTGTGCCTAGCCTTGTGCTTAACCTCATGCTTGGGCAAGCCCCTTGGTGTGTTCGCATGCCCAAGGCTCCCACTTTCCCAACTAGTTTGACTCTTGGGTGCTAGAGAAACCCAAAATTTTATCTCCTTAAGGACTTTTGAAAGGGTGTCTACACCCTTTTAGCTGATTACCTTACATCCTCCCCCACCTAAAGTCATTTTTGTCTCTGGAAACATCCACAAAATTTGTGATCTCCAAATATCCGCCCAAACGCTTGCCCCCATCGCAATTAAGTCTTCTAGAAACATCAAGTTTTGTGCCAACTGGAAACCGCAAATTTATGTCAAAATGGAAACCCCAAGTTTCCCTTCAAAGTGTAAACCCCAAGTTTCCAAATCGCATTGCAATCATTTGCAACCTTGTGCAACCAAATGCAGTACTCTCTACCCAAAGTTGTATGCAACCAATCTATTTGCTACATTGGAAGGACATATCCTCCTCAACTTTGTCCACAATGTCCAAGCTCCCATTATCTAGTTGCAAAGATCACTCTCCATTTTTCTATCATCGTTTCCTCAACCATTGTTGCAACCTCAATCAAAACTTCAAAATTTTCTAAGTGTTAAACTCATGTGATCTTACTCTTGTGCCCATACTTCAACCAACTATGTCATGTCTCTACACATTGTTTGTCTCAAGTCCTATAGTAGTCGAGTGATCAATCCAATTATCGTGTCCAATTCTTGAGATGTACCTCCCCATGCCTAAACTTATTTTTTTCTATAGGCATTTCAGTCATTGTGTCCAACTCCAAATACTAAGGCAAGTTTCCACCCTTTCCTTAATGCTACCACATCCAATATTTTTCAAGGAGATCATCTGCAATGTCCAATTCTTGTGCCTCCAAACTTACTAGCATATCCATATTCTCGACCCCCTTTTCATGTTGTTGTTCTTTCCCAAGTCATGAACTACTTGAATGGTCAATCCAATTGTCACACTCCTTGAGTTTTCACACCCTCATGCACAAAATAGTCACTTCCTTTCGCAATTCGGTTCGTTTGCACTTGTCCTCGGATCAAGGCAAGGTCACCCAACACCTCATTGCACTATGAAGTCACCCAAAAACAAAGTCTTATGTTGCACCTTGACTCCACTTCCCACCTCATGGTGTAGTTATTCAATATTCTAAAAGACACATAGTCTAAGACACATCCAAGACTGTCAAGATTCAAAGAATCACCATGCATCACACTTCCAACCAACTCCACCCTTGTGACTCAAAATGTGATCAAGTCCACAAGTCTAGATTCCTTGGACGAATTCTGCCCATTCTCTCCATCTGCATCTTCGGATATGAAACATCTCGTCTTCTCCAAGAGATGCATGTATAGACTAAATTTTCTTTATTAATTCATCACCCAACCATGTCATTGTGTTTACCTCTCTGTGCCTTGAAATGGTTAGGTTTCACCCTCAACCATGCTACCCAAAGAAAGATAAAATCCCATGCCCAAGTAATTTCTTCATGTTGCAATTTGCATGTCCTCACAATCCTCCAAACCTAAGGAAAGTCCTCAACTCACCTCCTTCCGTCGATTCACCTCTCTGCAACTCAACATATGCGATGAGTGTGGCCAACACACCCACACCCCTCAAACATCCCAATGAGTTTTACAAAGTATTCTAAGTAGAATAATTCACTTCAAAAAACTTCCATGCCTTAGGTATTTTTGAACCAATACTCTTGTCAAACTCAAACAATGACTCCATCGTATCTCTGAGTCATCACACAATCTTATGTAAGTCACTAGGTTATGCTCTAGATCTTCCAATGTCCTATACCAAAGGTGAGAAAACACCACCTAAGTCACTTGGTCTATGTTTTTCCCATTCGGGTTGACTACCAACAATTCTTAATTGACTTCTTTACTGACCCAATCCATCTCCTAGAAAGGAACTTCATTGCACCTCCTACAAGTTTCCAAAATCTAGCACTGTTGTCATGACAGTAAATTCATTGCATGACCCAAAAAATCTATTTAAGGCACCAATGCACCAAAGTACCTCATCCAAGACTTAGGGAAATCCTCAATTCATATCCATAGATGCATACAAATCTGCCTAAGTCCACCATAAGACTCTTCCTTGTAGGTCACTCTAAGCTCTCCACACATTCACCCAACTCAAGGTGTCCCAACTGCTACATGACTTCTTCAAATATGCACCACTTGAACCAACCTCAAGTCTTTCAGTTTTCACTGTTGAAATGGATTACACTTGAACCACCAAGTCATCTGACTTCTCTTCAAAGAACCCACCGCAACACTTAGGAAATGAAAGAACTCAAAATCAACCATACATTTACAGCGATAATATTAGTTGCGCCCATGGTTTAAGTCTGTTATCCTATACCTTCAATTTCCCGACCCATTGACCCCTACATGAACTCCCCTCAATCACCATTTGAATTTGCACAAACCTACATAGAACCTTTGATGCTATACAAGGATGATTCCATCTATCCACTTCATAAATACATACAAGTCCCAAAGTTCCCATGCAGATAGTCGAACTCATCTCCAAGGTCATTCCATATGTGCACCTTGACTACATCCACTTCAAGGCACCATGCACACATCACCCAAATGTTCATCCATATTGTTGCTAACTGAATATCATAACTCTGTGAAGAGCTACCTCATCTGAAGGTTTTGATCGACCCATTGGCCCAACAACCCAACTCGACTCAATTGTTTTTATTTGCAATGCACAACACGAAGATGTCATAATGAAAATGTTCCCAACCAATTTCCTTGATGTGAAGTTGCTCTAGGTCACATCAAGTCATCCAACTCACCCAAGTGCTTCAACTCGTCGCATGGCCACCTGCCCTGTCTTGAGTCTACACAAAGGTGTGTCCATTTCATTGCAACCCTTAACTACTCTACTTCACAATCACTCTCTGTATCACTTATTCAATCACTTCTTTGATCAACCCCTACAATTACTTTTTTGATCACTACTGCAATCAGATCTACGACAAGTCCGACAATCATTTTCCTTGCCTAAGTTTTCAGTTCACCCATGAACTCTATGCTTGGTATACTCAAGGTGTGCACACACGTCTAGGACTTAATTTCATAGTAGATCAAATGAACCAAGTATGCACCTAGACTATCTCTATGAAACATCGGTCCAACTTACCAAACCATTCACCAAGTTTGCACCTAAACTTCCTTCACAACAAGTGCACCTTAAAACTATTGTTTTGACTATAGTAGTGGTGAAGAGCCAAATCTACTTTGATACCGTCTATCACCGAGATAGTGGTGAAGAGATAGCCAATCTATTCACCAATATCATCTCTGATACCATCTATCACCAAGATAGTGGTGTTGTGAGGAATTCCCCTTGTGGACAGGTGAAATCCCCTTTGGATCAGGTTTCCTTCAATCCAATACAAAATCAAAACAAATGGACACTAACTTCCCCTTAAGACTAATTTATATGTTCATTAATGAAATTAGAAGAGAGATAGAAAGAGGAAAAGATAGATGGATTACCTCTTTCCTGTAGGTTTTCTTCATTGCTCCAACTATTGAACTTGATCTCCAAGATTCGAGTATGGAAGTAGCCCTCTTGCAAGAGATGAGACACTCCTCTTCTGCTACTATATATCGTTAGATGAAAGTAGATTTATCTATGTTGGACTTAAACAAGAAAAAAATAAACATTCCTGAAATGAACAATGTAGACATTAATAGAAATAGGCCAAGTTATATATTAATAGTGGAAATAAATGGAGGATTTACAACCTCAATGACGATGTTGCAACAATTCCTCCAACCTCTCCTTTTTATATCCCCTTCATGCCACAATACTATAGGTATGATGCTATGAACTACTTCCTCACAATACCAAAGGTTTGATATTCCCAAGTTCCCCCCTTTTTCACCTTAGAATGCCCTCATTGTAGGAGTTGGAGTATTAACCACCATGGAGAATATCACTCACTAGATCCACTAAATTGGGGCCTCCAAGACTTTTACGGAGAAAATATCTCTCAAGGATTTTAGGGAGAAAATATCTCTCAAGGATTTTAGGGAGGAGATATCTCTCAAGATTCATTAAATTAGGGTATTAGTTTGAGAAAATCTCTCAACCATTCACGAGACTCTCAACTTATCCTTGAGATTAGGAAACTATATGCGAGGTGGATTCTCACACTAAATTAATTTCCTTTTTTCAATAAAAATGAATAATACATGTGCACATGGTATTTTGGCCTTCATATGATAAATTTATCCCCCAACATGTCTAGGGATCATCACAAACAGTCCCTCACTTAAGTGTGACAAATATGTGTGTAATATATGCCCCCTAAAGTGTCATGTCAAAGGATAAACTGATCGTTGAAACACTTTATAAAACATGTATGTGAGGGTGTTGGAATAGGAGAGTCGGGAGGAAGCTACAAACAAACATAAAATCATTGTATATGTATCATCCCCGAGGTAGGCATACCCATGCTCGGAATACACTTGACTAAAAGCATGGTCACCGACCAATACAATGCGGATCCATGAAAGCACTAACTAAGGATATGGCCACCAAAAATACAATGTGGATCCATACCTTCCATGACACGATCAAGTCGTAGCCACGAAAGAATACACAATGGAGCTACGATATGACAAAAACATAGCCATAGACCAATACAAAGTGGATCTATGTGACAACATATATATCAGTGAGATTTCCAGCATGATGACCATACTGGAATATTCTAATTACTCATACAATATCCATTGCAATGTGGGGTAGGCATGTAACAGAGGTGTGTTCCTAGGGTCTTCATCCCGATCCAGAAATAGTACGAATCTAGCCATGTAAATAGATGTCTTGATGTCGAGCATGGTAGAAACCGCTTGATTACTGATCATTAATGTATACCATTAACAAGTGCAAGGGAAATCACCAATGATGACAATGACTCCCAAGGTACCCTAGTACATTCCAACAAATGTGAACAAATGAGTTAAAGTCGAACATTCATGGAATCATTCAATAAGAGGCAAATGATGTAAACCTATTGTAGAAGGTGAGGAGACATGTCATTGAGGCATGCAGGTTCCAAGGTACTAACTGGTTTCTAATTCTAGTTCTTGGATAATGTGTCGAAGTCGACGTGAACATATTCATCAAAGGATGTCCATGATGTTTCCCCCATCAACGACATGAAACTAACACGGGAAAGTGATTTAATATGATATATTAAATGAGTGTGGACTGACACGAGGATGAAAGATGGTAATATTGCATAATGCTTGGTTTGAGGTGAAACTTCCCTTGAACACTATGAGGCACGACAAGTGACTTGGAAGCATTGACTCGACGAGTACCAAGAACACAATGTGATGATAATCAGAGCACTCTTCAACTAGAACTAAAATGTATAATGACACGTAGAATTGGTATGACTGGGAATCAAGCATATTACCCAACTGTAAGATGAGATGCAAACATGTGCCATATTCAAGGGTGACAACAAACAACTACCATAATGATTTCCAAAACTTGACCCACTTCCTTCAATTTCCCCCCCACCATGATTGGTGAGTACCTTTTTGTTTTTTAACAAACTTGAGGAGGATAACAGATGCTTGCTATAGCTCATATTCGATGAGTCCCTCAACATATGTTTAACCAATGTGAATAAGAATGGGTTTAGTCTCGTATGGGTCCTTTGATGCATAATTTTATGAACCCCAAAAAAAAAAACTCGGTGGTCTTTCATGTTTAGAGAATCCGAAAAATATATAAAAGACTACTCCAAGGGTTTTATTTTTCATAAATTTAGTCCCCCAAGCCTAAAACAGTGTAAAACAATACAAGGGATAACTCTTCTAGTCATGATTGACTAGAGTGTTCATTTTTCGTAATTAGTCCATCTAGTCCAAAAAAGGGTTAAACTTATACCGAATAGACACCCTTTCAAATATTTTAACGAGTGTGAAAGGAAACAAGCTCACTCGACAATATTTTCATGTTTAGGGAGTCTGAAAAGAGCTTAAAGGAGACTCTAAAGAGTTTTTTTTTTCATATAGTTTTTACAAGCCCGAAAAAGTGATAAAAATATGCTCGGTTGTACTCCAAAGAGCTCCTTTTTCATATATTTTTTACGAGCCCGAAAAAGTGATAAAAATATGCTCGATTGTCTGCTTCTTTTTTTAACGAGATTGACACAGAAATAAAATTGTGCTTAGGGTAGGTTTCATATTTACACAATATTGAAATAGAGAAAAATTATGTTTGGGGTAGGTTTCATTTTTACACAAGCTTGAAACAGAGAAAAACTATGCTTGGGGTAGGTTTAATTTTTACACAAGCTTGAAACAGAGAAAAACTATGCTTGGAGTGATACCCATTAGTGCGTTTTCTTCCCAACATGGTGTCCAGAGGTTTGTAATTCTCCCCTATCATAATCGATAGAGGCTAGCGGCTTAGCTCCAGCATGATGCCCAGATATTGGAGACATTCCCCCCAAGCTTCGTTTCATCCATCGACTCTTCTTCTGCACCCGAAACAACTCCTAGATACGAATAGGAATAGTTTCAACAGAGAGGGATGAATAAAGAGGATCAACTGACACATGCATATGAAATGAAGGTTTAAGTATGATATCTAGTGAAAGACTCAACTCAACATTTACGAGATCTAACAAAAGGCTCAACTCAGTGTTTACGAGATATAGTGAAATACTTGACTCAAAGGGACGGGGGTCTATTTCATTTTTTAATGACCTTGACATGAAAAATGAACCATGCTCATGGGTATCTATAACATTTTTTAACAATCTTGACATAGGAAAAGAACTATGTTCATGACCATCTATTTCATTTTTTAATGAGCTTGACACAGGAAAAGAACTATGATCGTAGTCATCTGTTTCATTTTTTAGCGAGCTAGACACAGGAAAGAACTATGCTCATAGTCTTTTGTTTCATTTTTTAACGACCTTCACATAGGAAAATAACTATGCTCATAATCCTTCGTGTCATTTTTTAATGAGCTTGACATAGATATGGGAAATTTTCTCAAAACCCTTGACCATGGCTTCCAATAGGTCTTCATCAGACAGAAGAACAATGCTCTGGAAGGAATACATGTCAAGGGACTCAATAGGAGTAATCAGGGAAAATCAGGATCCAAATCCCCTATTGAGTGGTTCACCATGTCAACTACTAGATCTAAGTCTAAAGAAGGCGAGAATAAAGAGAGAGGCTCATTATTTGGAGTTGAACAAATGGTACAGGATGCCACATAATTAACCTATGGTGGGTGGGATACCATTTTCATATAAGGAACATTCAAGGGAGTCAGATGTTTAGAAATCAAATCGAGAACAACGAATGAAAGTTGGTAAATGGTCACAATTTTTCCATTATGAGGGAAATGCATCACTCAAAAGAGTGTGGACACGACAACTTTCATAGCGTACACATAGTCCCACCCAAGGAGAAAATTAAATTCCAAGGGTCCATGGACTATCATAACATCAATACATATACTTCTCCCTCCTAAGGTGATGGGAATATGAGGAAGGATCCCTAAAGGTTCACTAAGTCTTCTATTGAAATCCCACATATGATGGGTCACTGACACAAGTTGAGGGGAACCCATAGCTTCCCAAGCAATTGAGGATAGAATGTTGAAAAAAGAACCTTCATCAATAATATTTCCATGTACTATGACCTTATCGCAAACCTACACGATAATTTGGAAAGGTGGGTAGGAAGGAAGGCGGGGCCTCGTTAGACTATTCCAATCCAAGGAAATGACCTTAGTACTTGGAGGGGTACCATTGAAACAAGTGAAATTCCCCCTTGCCTGGAGTAATATGAAGTGATAAGAAAGACCTTAGCGGTGTCCACTTCACTCTCCAAGGGAAGAGTGGGATCAATCAAGGATTGTATTGGACTGACCACTTTATTAACTTCACTTTCCAAGGGGAGAGTGGGATCGACCGAGGATTGAATCGGACTGACCACTTCATCAACCAATGGTTGGTTGGGATAAGGTTCATGGGAAGCAATTTTAGGTTGTTGCTATGAAATAGCAATGTGTTCCAACAATTGTGAAGCTTCATCCATATGAGGGAAAAGGTAAGTGTGGTACATTTCCTTGTATAACCAGCAAGAAATATTGACTTGATCCTTTTTTCCCTAACCTCATGATTACTGGTCGATGGGTTGTCACCAACATGACCGGCAACAACTGGTGACATGGGTTGTTGAAAACCCTGAGACCACAATGTCAGAAATATTGTCATTGATGTCAACAGTCGAAGTGATGATGAAAAAATAGTGTGCAGAGATCGAACGAAGTGAAAATGTCATACAGTGTGCAAGAGATTGATAGAGCAAGCTCAAGAAGAGGAGCGAAAAGGAGAAGCGAATAGTATCGAAGATAAAGCTCAGAAGGGTTCGCGTCGAGTTCAGAGAAAGGAGACATCAATAATCTCGATGGACGATAGAGATCGATCGAGAGGACTGTAACTAATTGTCGTAAGTTGTTTGATCCAGCATAACTGTCAAGAGGATAAGCATCGACGTCCATTCCTTTCATGGGAAGGAAATTGCAATAACAATCCTGGTTGTTGGAGCCATAGGACACGTGGCGAAATATTAGAGCACGACAGGTTGTTGAGAAAGTGGTTTCAAGCAAACTGCCTTTCACTCTGATACACTTTTAAGGGCGCCATGCGTCCACTATTAAAACCATAATGGTTTTCCCCGGTCCATCCTCGCAAAATTAAGTTTCATGCTAGTCCACTGCCCGATATGTGCCTCAACCGTCGATCTGGGTTGATCTGACAAGTAAAGCGCCTGAATGTTTTGCGAGTGGTCATAGCGCATGGTCGCATCGTCGAGAGTTGGAGGGAGGAGCTAGTACAACCAAGCTCTATTTCGTCAATCACGACATGGAGTGTCGAGACCCTCCATCACAAGAATGTCGAAATGCAAAATCCCGATAAGATAAGGACCGTCGATTTGGAGGACATAACGAGGACCGTTGGATCAGGTTTGAGGGTCAACAAACCACTTCAACAAGGATACGTGGCACAGTAAGACACTAATAAGTGTCAAGTCAATACATCATTTTACAGATGTAATGTGAGCCGTCCATATCAGCTGAAGAATGAATCGCAATCATTGAAGTTGATACACATGATTAAATCATAGCCGTCAGATTTTGCAGTAAAAGTATGAGGGCAAGGTTAAAGTGGATCATTGATGTATCTCCGCGAGATAAACGTGAATCGTCTGATTGTATCGACAATATCATAATCGATAATTTTCCAATGTAGTAAGTCATGAAGAACCGATGGGCAAAACATCGAAACTCTGTCAGACGTCCATCCCATCAGAGATCGAATCATGACCATTAATTTAATAAAGCTCTCGTTTGGTCTAATTGCCTAAGCATGAGGTCACTTCTATTAGTCATATGGTAAAGAGGTTTAAAGGGACATAATGTATGTCGCTTAGTTGGTAATCCTGTGATTCTGTGCCATTGGTCATATGCTATAAGTGTTTTACTATACATCGCTATAGATGGTAAATCCCATGGTCTTGTGGCACGGGCATATGTGATGGTTTGAAGGAAGAACCTTCATGGAATCTAGTCTCTATAAATATAACAGAGATTAGGGATCGATTTTAAAGGATTAAATTTATCCATGATTGTGATCAATTTATGGAAAGCCTTCACAGTAAAATAAATAAACAATAATTAAGATTAATTAATCAAAGAAGTGCGATGGTCGAAGAATAAGCCAATTCACGGTCATGATTAAAAGAGAATAAATCATGAAAATATGAATAAAGAATAAAAAGAAAAATGATCTTAATTAAAGTTTAGATTATCATTTTAAATGAAAAGGTACAATGGTTCAAATAAAGGGACAGGTTGTTTTAAATTTCACACCAGTTTGAAGATTATTTAAACAAGAAAAAGTGGTGAGAATAAAGTGTCTCTGCAGTCCAAATTAGAAGATCAAAATCTGAAGCAGATTCCAGGAAGAAAAGCTAATTACTATGCATTAAGGGTGGTTGGGTGGTGCAAGGGCAGGTTGGTGCCTGTAGAGGGAGTTGATGCTTCCTTGTCAGTTGCAGCTGGCTAAATAGGGGGTCGTAGCCTCCTATCAGTTGGTGCTAGTAAACCAGGGTGTGGGTTCATCCTGATCAGTTGGTGTTGATCAAAGAGGAAGTACATCTTCCTTCTATGTAACATGTAAAACAAATTTTGCAGTTAATAGAAAAGAGTTTGTGGTTTTCCCATTTGGGTTCTACGATAAAATACTGTGTTAAAATTCTATTTGCATTAATAAATGAAAAATTGATATAATTATTGTGTTACTGATTCACCCCCCCCCCCTCCCAGTGACAGGATCTGATCCTTCAATTGGTATCAGAGCGGGTTCCTTTAGCACAGTCTAACAAACTTGAAGGTAGATCCTGAAGATGGATCAACAAGAAGGAATGTCTAACAACAAAGCACCATTATTCAATGGAGAAGGCTATGCTTTGTGGAAAATAAGAATGAAAAAATTCATGTTGGCTTTTGGTTTTGATATCTGGAAATCTGTTGTAAACGGTTACATTGCACCAACTACTCCACCCAAAAACTCTGGAGGAAATAAAATCTATAATGATAACTCAAGAACAGATAATGGTATTCTAGCAGTGTTGACTAACTCTATATGTGTGAAAGTTATGCATTGCAAATCAGCCAAAGAAATGTAGGACAAATTGGAGGTTGTATATGAAGGATATGACAAAGTCAAAGAAGCCAAACTACAAACCTATAGAACTCAATTTGAAAACCTGAAAATGAAAGAAGAAGAAAATATTGTTGAATACTTTCATAGGGTAGATGAAGTGGTCAACTCAATTAGAGCAGTAGGAGAATAAGTTACGGATAAACCCATTGTGCAAAAAATACTAAGGTCATTACCAATGAGATATGATGCAAAGATTTCCTCAATTGAAGATAGATCCGATCTAATCTCACTCACAGTTGACCAGCTCCATGAGATTTTTACAGCATATGAAATGAGAAAAGGAAATAATAAATTAGCAAAAGATGAAACAGTGTTCAAAGCATCCAAGACAAAGATAAATCAGAAGCAAAAACCTCAATCCTGTCATCATGAAGAATCTGATGTGGAGGAAGCCAACTTCATTAGAAAACTTCAGAAAAGATCAAGGAAGTACAAAGGCAAGATTCCTTTCAAATTTTTTAATTGTGGAAAAGTTGGTCATTTTTCATCCAAGTGTCCCTATCCCAAGGAGGACCCTGAAGAGGAAGAAAACAAAAACAAACAATACCAAAAGAAGGAAAGACCCAACTACAAGAAAAATTTCTACAGAGGGAAAAAGAATTTCTACTCAAAAGAAGAAGACAACAACTCGTCAGAGTCTAGTGACAATGATGAATCTGATGATGATGAAATTATTTTCTTAGGTATTGAAGAATCTAATGAGATAAAAAAAAATTAAACATGAGAAGGAGTTAGAAGATGAAGCATAAGTTAATATGGAGGAAGAACTTCTCAGTTCCTTAGATGAATTAAGAAAATACAAAACCAGATATAGATAGTTGAAAAGTTTTGTAGTTGAACAGAAAGAAAAATATGAACAAGAAGAAAAAGAGATGGAAAAACTTATGAACAATCTAAAAAAACAAATCTTAGAAGCAAATAAGATCGAAGAAAGTCTGGAAAAGTCTCTTGAAGAAAAACAAATAACTGTTGAAAGGATGGAGGTAGAAATAGTTCATCTAAAAAGGGAACTGGATGCAAAATTCATTCAAACAAAATCTGAAAATAGCTCTAAAATATTAGATAAGATTATTACAACGCAAAGGGATTCTAGAAATAAAAATGGAATAGGTTATTCTCAAAAGGAAAGCCATGTTAACTCAAAATCTTATGCAGATGCTCTTTGCAGTACATTCAAGAAGAAAAATGAAGAGAATATAAGTAATGATAAGGACTCCAGAAGATTACCTCCACCCATCAAGAAAGAAGGCAAGACAATACCAAAGAAGTTTTACCAAAACAGGTATCCTCTCACTTTTCCTGGTTATTGCTATGCATGCTCTAATTTTGGACATAAAGCAATAAATTGTAGAGCATATAGAAAGAAAAATCTAAAGGTTAAAAATTATATCCTTAAAGATAAACAAGCAGCAAATCAAGTTAAGAGTAGAAACTATAACTCCTTTGAACCTCTACAAGAAGGGGACTTACAATGCTTCAGATGTCATAACCATGGACATAAATCCATTAATTGCAGACTAATGGAAGTCTCAGAACATCCCAAGTTCATTAGAGAGAAGAAGAAACTTTGGAGAGTAAAAACATCAAAAAGGGAATGTCTTATTTCCCTAAAAACTCAAGATGAAAAGGATCTATGGTATGTTGATAGTGGATGCTCGAAACATATGACAGGTAACAAGGACAAGTTTTTAGACTTAAATAAAAAAAAAAGGTAAAGTTACATTTGGTGATAATGCTTCAAGTAACATATTTGGAAAAGGCACTGTGAGCTTGGGAAAAGACAAAGCTAGAAATGTACTACTTGTCGATAAATTGAAGCCTAGTTTATTAAGTTTCAGTCAAACCTATGATCAGGGATACTTCTGCATCTTTGATTCCCAAAAATGTGAGATTAGGAGAGAAGACACAGGAAAATTAGTTGGTACTACTCATAGAACTCCTGAAAATATATATATATACTAAATGCAAAATTGAATGAGGAGTGTCATATAAATTCTATAGATGAAAGTTGGCTATGCCATAGGAGGTTGGGGCATATTAACTTTGACAATCTTGTGAAAGTTAGCAACCTTGGTGCAGTAAGAAACTTGCCAAAAATCATAAAACCCTCAAATGATATGTGTAGACACTATCAACTAGGGAAGCAAACTAGGGTAAGGTTCAAAACAAAAGAATACACAACCTCTAAACCTTTAGAGATTGTTCACACTGACCTATGTGGACCTACAAGAACCAAGAGTCTACAAGGAGAGTCTTACTTTATGTTGTTCATTGATGACTTTACTAAGATGATTTGGATATGTTTTCTCAAGGAAAAATCAGAAACACTCAACAAATTCAAAGCCTTTAAAACCCTTGTTGAAAATGAAAGGGAGACAAAAATCAAATGTCTTAGATTAGAAAATGGTGGTGAATTCCCCTCAAAAGAGTTCGATATCTTCTGTGAAACTCATGGAATAAAAAGACAATTMTCTACTTCCATAACACCTCAACAAAACAGGATTGCTGAAAGAAAGAACATAACAGTTCAGGAGGCTGCAAGGTCTATGCTCAATGAAGCAAAATTGTCAGATGGATATTGGAGGGAAGTTGTAAGCATAGTTGTATRCATATTGAATAGAGGTCAGCTCAGGGTTAATAGTGATAAAACTCCTTATGAACTATGGTTTGGAAGAGCTCCATCAGTGAAATACTTCAAAGTCTTTGGAAGTAAATGCTACATCAAAAGACTAGATGAGAGTCTTGGAAAATTTGATGCCAGATCTGATGAAGGTATTTTTCTTGGATATGCTTCAAACAAGAAGGCATACAGATGCTACAATCTTAGATCACATAAGATTGTTGAAAGTTCATATTTCAAGGTGGATTATCTAAAAACGATAAGGATCAAAAATCAAGAGACCATATCTAAAAATAAAGATGAAGATGATAATGAGACATTCGGCACACAAGTAGAAGAAGTAGAAGAGAATGAAAAAGAAAGGTAAGAATATGATATGGATACTAGGGAAAGTGAAGAAGATAGTGAAGATGGAGAGATAAGAGAAGAATTTCCAAGAAGAGATACAAAGACACCCTCAAGAATTATTCAAAAAAATCATCTCAGAGAACTGATTATTGGATATATGAATGATGGAGTGCAAACAAGAAGACAACTATTGTATCAAACAGAATTACCATTGTTGTCACATATTGAGCCAAGTTCAATCAAAGAGGCATGTAAAGACGAGAACTAGGTTAAATCTATGAATGAAGAATTGGATCAAATTGAAAGAAATCAAGCTTGGGAACTAGTTCCTAGACCAAAAGATAAAAATGTCATTGGAACTAAATGGGTATATAAAAATAAAATGAATGAAGATAGGAAAGTAATCATGAACAAAGCCAGATTAGTATGAAAAGGTTATGCTCGGGTTGAAGGAATAGACTATGAAGAAACATTTGAACCTGTGGCCATATTAGAGGCAATTAGGATGTTCTTATCTTTCTCCAGCTACAGAAAATTTAAAGTGTACCAAATGGATGTCAAATCAACATTTCTCAATGGAAATTTAGAAGAGGAAGTCTATATTGAGCAACTAGATGGGTTCCAACTAACAAATAAAAGAGTCTATGTTTGTAAATTAAAGAAGGCACTATATGGATTAAAACAAGAACCCAGAGCATGGTATGCAAGGCTAGACTCTTATTTACAAAAACAAGGCCTCAAAAGGGGACCAGGAGACAACAATCTTTATTGAAAAATTGATGGTAATAACTTGATCATTGTGGAAGTGTATGTTGATGATATCATATTTGGTAGCAATAATATAAAAATGAGTGAAGACTTTGCTAAGATAATGCAGCAAGAATTTGAAATGTCTATGCTTAGCGAACTAAATTTCTTCCTTGGATTACAAATAATGCAGTCCAAAAAGGGAGTCTTTATCCATCAGTCTAAATATGTTAAGGATATGCTTAAGAGATTCTAGTTAGAGGATTGCAAACCTGTTAGTACACCTATGACAGTTGGATGCAAACTAATCAAGAATGATGAGTCCAAAGATGTAGATCCAAAACACTACAGATCAATGATTGGTAGTTTGCTCTATGTAACAGCTTCCAGACCTGATGTCAAGCAAGTTGTTGGGATGGTGGCTAGATTCCAAGCAGGACCTATGGAGAGCCATGTTCAAGATGTAAAAAGAATCTTTAGATATTTGAAAGGAACCATAGATCTTGGTTTGTGGTACCCTGGCAAGGACTCATTTACATTAAAAGCCTATTCAGATGTTGATTGGGCATGAAGTGTAGATGATAGAAAAAGTACGAGTGGAGGAGCATTATTTTTGGGAGAATCACTAGTTGCTTGGATAAGCAAGAAACAATCCTCAATTTCTCTATTTAGTACTAAAGTTGAGTATATTTCAGCAGCATAATATTGCACACAAGTGGAATGGATGAAACAAACTCTACAAGACATTAAAATAGTATTTGAAGAACCCATAATTATCCACTGTGAGAATACAAGAACGATAAGTCTCTCTAAGAACCCAATCCAACACTCAAAATCGAAACACATTCCCATAAAATACCACTATCTAAGAGATCAAGCTGAAAACAAGAACATTAAATTGAAATATGTTCCAACACAAGAACAGGTGGAAAATATTTTTACAAAACCCTTAAATAGAGATATATTTGAATATCTCAGACACAAATTGGGAGTAATACTTCTTCCTACCTAAAATATCTCAAGAAAATGATGCATCAATTGGCACCTATTGAGGGGGAGATAAAATTCAACGACAGAAGGTGTCATTCAGTTATGACAGAAAAAACATTAATTGTGGGAGGGGTTACCAGTGGTTAGAGAAGTGTTTATACAGATAGATGATTGGAGAAGAAACCTTTTTCCATTGATGTCAAATGGGGAGAGAAACTTCATAAGAAGAAAACTTCATAAAAGGAAAGCTTCATAAGTGGAAAGCATCATCACAGGGGGAGTTTTGAATATGAAGTTAGTGTGTTTCCCTCAATGACAAAGGGGGATATTGTTGGAAATAATATCATTGATGTCAAAAATCGAAGTGATGATGACAAAACAGTGTGCAGAGATCGAATGAAGTGAAAATTTCATACAGTGTGCAAGAGATCGATAGCACAATCTCAAGAGGAGGAGTGAAAAGGAGAAGCGAATAGTATCGAAGATAAAGCTCAAAAGGGTTGGTGTCGAGTTCAGAGCAAGGAGACATCAATAATATCGATGGATGATAGAGATCGCTCGAGAAGACTGGAACTAATTGTCGTAGGCCATTTGATCCAGCATAACTGTCAGGAGGATAAGCACCGACGTCCATTCCTTTCGTGGGAAGGAAATCACAATAACAATCCTAGTCGTTGGATCCATAGGACACGTGGTGAAAGATCAGAGAATGACGGGCTATTGAGAAAGTGGTTTCAAGCAAACTTCCTTTCGCTCCGATACACTTTTAAAGGTGCCACGCGTCCACTATTAAAACCATAATGGTTTTCCCTGGTCTGTCCTCGCAAAATTAAGTTTCGTGCTAGTCCACTACCTGATATGTGCCTCAACCGTTGATTTGGGTTGATCTAACAAGTAAAGCACCTGAATGTTTGGCAAGTGGTCATAGCACATGGTCACATCATTGAGAGTTGGAGGGAGGAGCTAGTACATCCAAGATCTATTTCGGCAATCATGACATGGAGTGTCAATACCCTTCATCACAAGAATGTCGAAATGCAAAATCACGATAAGATAAGGACCGTCGATTTGGACGACATAACGAGGACCATTGGATCAGGGCTGAGGGTCAGCGAACCACTTCAGCAAGGATACGTGGCATAGTAAGACACTAACAAGTGTCAAGTCGATACATCATTTCAGAGATGTAATGTGAGTCATCCATCTCAGTTGAAGATTGAATCGCAATCGCTGAAGTTGATACGCATGATTAAATCATAGCCATCAGATTTTTCATTAAAAGTATGAGTGCAAGGTTAAAGTGGATTGTTGATGTATCTCCACGAGATAAACGTGAATCGTCCAATTGTATCAGCGATATCATAATCGGAATTTTTTCAATGTAGTAAGTCACGAAGACACGATGGGAAAAATGTTGAAACTTCGTCAGATGTCCATCCCATCAAAGATCGAATCATGACCGCTAATTTAATAAAGCGCTCATTTGGTCTAATTCCCTAAGCATGAGGTCACTGTCGTTATTCATATGGTAAAAAGGTTTAAAGGGACAGAATGTATGTCACTTAGTTGGTAATCATGTGATTCTATGCCAATGGTCATATGCGATAAGCGTTTTACTATACATCGCTATAGATGGTAAAGCCTGTGGTCTTGTGGCACGGGCATATGTGATGGTTTGAAGGAAGCACCTTCACGGAATCTAGTCTCTATAAATATAACAGAGATTAGGGATCGAGTTTAAAGGATTAAATTGATCCATGATTGTGATCAATTTATGGAAAGCCTTCACAGTAAAATAAATAAACAGTAATTAAGTCTAATTAATCAAAGAAGCGTGATGGTTGAAGAATAAACCGATTCACAGTCATGATCAAAAGAGAATAAATCATGAAAATATGAATAAAGAATAAAAAGAAAAATGATCTTAATTAAAGTTTAGATTATCATTTTAAATGAAAAGGTACAATGGTTCAAATAAAGGGACACGTTGTTTTGAATTTCACACTAATTTGAAGATTATATAAACAAGAAAAAGTGGTGAGAAGAAAGTGTCTCTGCAATCCAAATTAGAAGATCAAAAACTGAAGTAGATTCCAGGAAGAAAATCTAATTACTATGCATTAAGGGTGGTTGGGTGGTGCAAGGGTAGGTTGGTTCCTGCAGAGGGAGTTGATGCTTCCTTGTCAGTTGTAGCTGACTAAACAGGGGGTCGTAGCTTCCTATCAGTTGGTGCTAGTAAACCAGGGTGTGGGTGCATCCTGATCAGTTGGTGTTGATCAAAGAGGAAGTACATCTTCCTTCTATGTAACATGTAAAACAAATTTTGTAGTTAATAGAAAAGAGTTTTTGGTTTTCCCATTTGGGTTCCACGATAAAATACCATGTTAAAATTTTGTTTGCATTAATAAATGAAAAATTGATATAATTGTTGTGTCACTGATTCACCCCCCCCCCTCCCTCTCAGTGATAGGATCTGATCCTTCACACAATTCCACTACCTTGTGAATACTAAGGAAATGTTTAAGAAGGTGGTCACCCTTACAAAGCTTGCAAGGGAATTTTGGCTTGCGGCGTGTGTTGGTAGACTTGTCAATATCATCAACACTCCCAACATGACTATCAGTGGTTGGTTTATTGCTCCCTTTCTTATTTTTCTTCTTGTTGTTATTCCTTTTCTTCTTCTCCTAAGCCTCCCGGTTACTATCATTAAGACTTTCACCAGGTGAAGAAGAATGAAGGGAAGAAGACGCGACGAGCGAAGAAGGTAGAGGGTGAACATGATTTTTATGTTCTTGGGGTGGAGGGTTTACATTCGAAACAACAGGAGCATTGAGGATCTTCGGAGTGGAAAACAACCATATCGGTAATCCTATAGTGAATCCAGGAAGACTCAAAGTAGCAATATAGGGAGTACCAACGTTCCAAAAGAAGGAAAAACAAAAGGTTCCCCGTTATAAGGGCTTCCTTAGTTGGTAGTCCCGGGAAATGTTTTCATATACATAGACTCAACTTAAGGCCACTAAATCAAAGATCACACACGACCAAAGTCCCTATAAGATAAGAGAATGAAAACAACTCCCTTGTAACAGGGAAAAAATGAAGTAAGGATCTTCCATAGATGGGAGATGAGGCCGTTAACGAAGATATGAGAAACAGTTACCTCGACCTACATGTAATATCCCTTCTCGGTGCAAGCAACCATCGCTTCGCAAGGTCACCCTCCAAGGGTACTGAAATTGTGATACAACATCTTTCCCAAGTACCATGGGAAACCCCCCATATTTACCTTTGTATATACCTTGGAAATGTTACTAGGGTTACCAATTCGTAGTCGGCCTCCTGGGGGTTACAGTCAATAATCGGGACCGAATGTATGGGAAATATAACAAAGTATGATGCTCTTCCAGAGAATTGAAAACAAGTGGACCAATAATACTCCTGAGGAGCTCGAATAGATTCAATATTCATGAAGCATCGAGACCAAATGAACCAGTAACACTCAAGAAAAACCCCCAATATACGCACTTTCCATTACGATTGGTCAAGCTTTGAAGGGGTAATCTATGTTGCTCGTTCGCACGTGGCCTCATGTTTATCCCCTGTGTTAGAGGGGGTTCCTAGATATGCCTATAAAATAGTTGGATTTTGTCTCTCTTTAGTGTTCTACAGTCTTGTTTCAGTGACCTTGGAGAATTCACTCTCCACCCTACAACTAAGGCCCTAAATCCTAGACTTGTTGGTTTTCTATAAAATAAAAAAGTCTAGTTGATTTTAACTTATGGGCTTGTTCCTTTTATGGTTGTTGTTACTGAAAAGGGTAAATGGAATTGAAACTATATTGTATTATCACTCTGACTCCAAGAAGACTCAAAAAAAAAATGAATGGAATGCAATCTTTAGTTTCAATGAAGCATATCTATAGAAAGGAGCAAGAGGTTCAAGCAAAGAAACAAGTGTAACATTCAATGCAAGAAACATGAACTACTCTTTAAATGAAAAAGGAATTTTTTGTATGATTCAAAGAAACTATAGGATACACAATTCGTAGCCCGCCCAGGCCATGAGGGGGAGTTTATTTTCAAAATGCAAGCTCAAAAATCCTCCAACCACTAACTAGAATGCAAGATTTATTGTTTGTTTTTAAATGCAATGAAATGATTTCAAATGTAATGTTTTCTTATTCCTTACTTTCAATGAAAGATTTCAATTTCAAGGAAAAGAATTACGAAGCAAAAATCCAAACAAAACATGCACTCAAGTAAGAATTGAAATAATGCAAGTGCAAGAATGCTTCCAACACAAGTTCAAACAAGAACCAAAATTTGTAAAAAGAGAAGGGAAATAACTTTTTGAAAACCTAAAAAGCAAAGATGAATAATTAATGCAAATTTGAAACAAGGCCAAATAGTTCAGGACTAACAAACAAGAAACTCAAGAAGAAAGCGTCCAAAGTGTTCAGGAATACACTCAAGGAATCAAAAGTTTGCCCAAGAGAACATAGCAAGAAACTCAATAAACAAACTTGACGCAACCTATACAATCTCCAAAGCACTCCAAAATCAAGAAGTGAAACACTTGGAAATTCTTGGAATGGAAATGACAGAAGTTCGAAAACTTGGAAATAACAAAGATCAAATTGTTGACAATAAAGACTGTGCCAAAGGATCAGGTTAAACTTGTCAACTATGAACTTTTCACAATTTGATAAGAGATAATAATTATAAAGAGTCCAAAAAAGTGATAAACAAAAACCTTCAATCAATCAAAGTCAAAAGAAAACACAAAAGACTCTAATGCAAATATATGAGTTAAAAAAACTGAGGAAACAAAGGAAAAAAGGCTTAAAACTAACCCAGAAAGGAGATCAACACTCCTGTAATAGAGCAAACAAGGCGTTGAAAAGAGATCAACACTCCCCAAAAGACTAGCAGGGGGCATTGATTTTTAGGAAATGAGACACACTTCCATGCTAAACCTAGCATAAGAGAAGAAGAAAGATATAATCAAGAAAGTAAATGACACAAGTACACAATACACAAAGATTTTACCCTGGAAACCCAAACCGGGAAAACCAACATTCCTTGAGAGTTTTGCTCTCTTATTTTCTTATTCATTAATAATAAAATATTACATGTCTAACCTTGGTCCACATATAAGACACGGTCGACATCATACCCTCTTTCTTACACAAGAACAACCATGTAGCCTATTTGAATTACACCTACATGACCAACAAAATCTAGATTACAGACACTTGGCGATTATCCATTCATAATCTAAAGATTATTCATTAGATATTACATCCTTATAACATGCCTTCTTTATAGCCTTTATAGCAGGAAAAAACCTAAATAAATGGCACCCAAAAACGGTTACAAATCCATGCAGATCATTGGCTACAAATCCCACGAATCTCGAGATTCTGTTATAGTTCGACTACCAAGTCAGATTACCCGTCAACTACCAGTCGGCCTTCATTCGGTCTTCAATATTTTGCCACATGCCCACTGTTGACCTCTTGTCGGTTTACCTCTTTGAGCTATTTTGGATGTCTTTACCATGTCCAACCCCTTGACCTTTGACTTGACTTTACCTAGTCGAATCACCTTGACCTTCGACTTGTTTTCAATCCACCTCGACCTTTGACTTGTTGTCGACCTACCTTGACTTTCACTGCAAAGAATATAACAACCAAACATTCTCCCACTTTTTGTCTTCTTTGATGAAACTGGGAGACCTCTGAAATTTCATTCACAGACCCAAGGTAACAATTCCCATTGACTCTTTGCACCAAGATAAATTCACAACACTCACATACTTAGTCAATGAGTTTACTATGTTTTCCAACGTGTCTAATTTCTCCAGTAGCACCTTGTTTATTTCCACCATGTCTCTCATGAAATGATATTGCACATAAATGTTCTTAGTCTTAGAATGATAAGAAGGGTTCTTTTCCATAAATATTGCGCTTTGACTGTTGCAATTTATCTTCATATCTATCTGCTCAAAACCAATTCCTGAACACACTACTTATTTTCTTCCATGAGTGCCTACCATGTATTCAACTTTTGTTGTTGACAAGGCTACAACCACATGTCGCTTACTCATCCAATTGATTGCTCCACTGAACATTTTAAACACATATCCACTGGTCGACCTTCGTCGATCCAGATCTCCATCTCAATCGGTGTCGACAAATACATGTACATTTAATTCACTATCACCTCCAAGTTTTCCTTGGTAGTATATAGCATAATCTTTTGTGCCACACAAATACCTGAATACTCTCTTGACAACTATCTAGTGCTCCTTCCTAGGTGTCGACATGTATCTTCTCAACACTCCCAATACATGGGAAATGTCTGCTCGAGTGTAGACCATCACATACATTAGACTACCAACAACACTTGCATAGGGAACATGTGTCATGTCCCCTATTTCTTCTTGTGTCTTTGGACACTTTTCAACAATTAGCCTTTGTTAGCTTTTATAGCTCGGGAGGTACTCTGCATGTTTTGTCTTGTATGCGGGAGTAACCTCACATTTACATTGTTAGGAACTTAACTTTGTAAAAGGTTCTTTATAAAGTTGTAATAAAGTGTCTCTTTTATTTAAAGTGACTTTTTGTAAAGTAATCTTCTAATATTAAAGTGACTTTATTTCATAAAGTGCACTTATGTTATAAAGTGAAATTGTACTTTAATATTTTAAGCCATTTATTTTGGAGGGAATGAATCACGTCCCTTGATCTTGTAAAGGAAATATTAGATCTTGGCCATTATATTTAGGGATGGGTAAGGTGAAAAGACATTTAGATATGAAAATTCATTTTCAGCTACAAGAGTGAACCTAGGGCAGTGTGCAAGACAAGTTTGTGAGAGATTTTGAGAGAGAGCTTGGAAGAATTGTTGGTAGAAGATTTGGCACAATTTTAAGGAGAAATTGGGTATAATTCCCAAGGAGGAAATTCTATTTAGAAGTTGCTAAAATATATTGTTGTGAGGGAGGTTGTACTGTATAGATCCATACAGTTCGTACAACAGAGAAGTGGGAACGGTTTTCGAGGCAAGAGAGGCATGAAAATCAAGGCAGATTGTGAGTGTTTGTTGTTGGAGGACAGTTGTACAGAAGAGACCATACAACAACATTTTGGCTCTATTTCGAGGGCTGATTTGGAGTAGGTTGTACAATAGTACAGATTTTTGAGCACGTTTTTCTAGGAAAATTTATGTGGGATAGTTTGGGTGTCTATAAGTGTTATCTTATTTCCATGTATATATGTTGTAACTTTCTGACTTCCTGAAGCTCTAATAAATCTCTCTTTCAGTGGGTTTCCCCAAGCTAGGGTTTTCCCTGGCTGGTTGCCAAAATTTCTGGGTGTTTACATGGATTTGTGACTATTGTTCATTGTTATTTTCCGATGCAAATGTACTTAGTAATGTGTGTTTCTACTTATTAAGTATAGTTGTGATGTGGGTTATTTTCATTTAAGACAGAAATCATTTTTTTCTAAGTGTGTGGCATTAACTCTATGTGTTAGTCCACTTATGTCATTGATTTCCTACATGGTACCAGAGCTTGGGCTCTGAGTTACAGTGAGCATTGTTATTTTTGGTTTGATTTAAAGGTAAGAAGAAAGGGAGTTCTTGGAAGGACTTGAGTAAATTCAGATGTTATTGTTGAAACCAATTGGGGCACCTTGCTTGTCAGTGTCCTGAGATGAATAAGAAGAAGAAAGAACATGAGGGGCCTAATACAACAACAACAACAGCTATAGAGGACTTTTGTCAAAGTTTGATAGGGAATTATCTTTGGTCACTCTAGTATCCAGTGTTGGTAGTGTTGGAATTTCTTGTGACAAGAGATGGATTTTTGAAAGTGGAGCCTCTTGTCACATGATAGGAATATGGTGTATATTCCTCAGTATCACAAAGACAGGTCCTGGTCGGCTGGTGGAGAGTGAAGGAGGTATGGCACAAGTTGTACATGGAGTTGGAAGGATTAGATTATGACTCGAGTATGGAGGACTCTTGGAGGTTGATGGAGTTTTGTTTATTCCAGGGTTGAGGTTTAACCTGCTCTCGGTCTCAGCCTTGGAGGATTCTAGATATTCTACATTGTTCAAGAGGGGACATGTATCTATCTACAGGGAGGGAGTGGATCCTATAGAACCATAGTTTATTGGTGATCGGATGGATAGGTTATGCATGATGCAAGGACAACCTACAGGTTATGATTCAAAGTCGGATGAGGAGCAGGAGGCTCCTGAGACTGCAATGGTACCAAGGGTTCAGTATTTCATTTCTAGGGAAGAGAGGGAGTCTCTTTAGATCATTGACAAGAGGCTCAACTGGTGTGAGTGAACAAAATCTCAGAGTGGTAGGATGGACTCTCCAAGGAGATCATGGTTTAGGGTAGCTGTCAGGAGGATGTCTTCAAATTCGAGTTTAATACAGGCGTTAAAGTTGGCTCCAAGTTTAGAGGGAGTTCCTACTGCGAATAGTCTGATGGGACCAGATGATGGTGATGGCAGCGAGTACATCCCTCGCTAAGAGGGAGTGTTAACTTTTATATCTCAGTAGGTACTCCTCATGTTTTGTCTTGTATGTGGGAGTAATCTCACATTTACACTGCTAGGTACTTAACTTTGTAAAAGGTTCTTTATAAAGTTGTAATAAAGTGGCTCTTTTATTTAAAGTGACTTTTAGTAAAGTAACCTTCTAATATTAAAGTGATTGTATTTCATAAAGTGCACTTATGTTATAAAGTGAAATTGTACTTTAATATATTAAGAGATTTATTTTGGAGGGAATGAATCATGTCCCTTGATCTTGTAAAGGAAAGATTAGATATTGGCCATTAGATTTAGATATGGGGAAGGTGAAAAGACATTTAGATATGAAATTTAATTTCCAGCTACAAGAGTGAACCTAGGGCAGTTTGCAAGACAAGTTTGTGACAGATTTTGAGAGAGGGCTTGGAAGAATTGTGGGAAATAGATTTGACATGATTTTCAAGAGAAATTGGGCACAATTCCCATGAAGGAAATTATGTTTAGAATTTGTTGAAATATATTGTTGTGGGGGAGGTCATACTGTATGGAACTGTACAGTTCATACAACAGAGAAGTGGGCATGGTTTTCAAGGCAAAAGAGGCACATAAATCAAGGCAACTTGTGAGTGTTTGTTGTTGGAGGACAGTCGTATAGAAGAGACCATACAACAACATTTTGGCTCTATTTTCAAGGGATGATTTGGAGTAGGTTGTGCAACAGTACGGATTTTTGGGCATGTTTTTCTAGGAAGATTTTTGTGGGACAGTTTGGGTTTCTATAAGTGTTGTCTTGTTTCCATGTATGTCTGTTGTAACTTTCTGACTTCGTGAAGCTCTAATAAATATCTCTTTCGGTGAGTTTCGCCAAGTTGGGGTTTTCCTTGGCTGGTTGCCAAAATTTCTGGGTGTTTACATGGATTTGTGACTATTTTTCATTGTTATTTTCCGCTGCAAATGTACTTAGTAATGTGTGTTTCTTCTTATGAAGTATAGTTGTGATGCGTGTTATTTTCATTTAAGACAGAAATCAATTTTTGTTACGTGTGTGACATTATCTCTATGTGTTAGTGTGCTTATGTCATTGATTTCTTACAACCTTTCTCCCATAGGAATTGGCACCTTCATAGGTTTGCAATCCTGCATGTTGAAATGTTTCAAAATTGTTTCAATATACTTTGTTTGGTTCAACTAGACATTTCTAGATGTTCTATCTCTCTTGATCTCCATTCCCATAATGAATTTCGCTACATCGAGATCCTTCATATCAAACTTGGAGGATAGTTGCTTCTTCACCTCCTTTATTGTGTACATATTGTTTCCAATCAACAACATGTCGTCAACATACAATGCTACATATATGGAACGCCCACCTTCTTCTTTCGAGTATATGCAATGATCAACTTTGCTTCTCACAAACCCAAAACTAAGGATGTCTGTGTTGAACTTTTGGTACCACATCCTTGGTTATTTCTTTAGAACATAAAGGGATATTTTCAATTTGCACACCAAATCTTTCTTTCCCTTTACTACAAATCCTTTAAGTTGTTTCATGTAGATTTCTTCTTCCAGGTCCCCGTGTAGGAACGTTGTCTTCACATCCATTTGTTTTATTTCTAGATCAAATGATGTAGCCAAAGACATTAGTACTCTAATGGAAGTTAATTTTGAAACAGGGGAAAAAATCTCACTGAAGTTAACTCCTTCGATTTGGGAATATCTTATCGCTACTATTTGAGCTTTGAATTTCTCGACTTGTTCTTTTGCATTCATCTTCTTCTTGACTACCCATTTTCTACCAACAAGATTTCTTCCACTAGGTAACTTGACTAAGTCCCATGTCTCATTCTTTTGTAAGGATTTCGTCTCTTCGACCATGGTGTCCTTCCAAATTTTTTCCTCTGCCAAGTCTACTGCCTCCCTGATCGACTTGGGCTCATCGTCGATGATAGGTAACACAAATGCAGAACAAAAGTCATGTGGAATATACATTTTGAATGGTTTTCTTACCCTTTCTGACCTCCTTACAATCGGGGTCGGTTGTTCCACCTCTTCTTCTGCTTCAGTCGACTCATTTGAATCATCTTCTTCATTCCTCAATTCAAACAACACCATCTCAAGATTATTCTTGGTCTGAACAATTTACTCAGGCTCAGACTTACTTCTGACTTATCTTGACTGTACCCTATTTTCCATGATGCAGGATCCCAGAGATTATATCCTTTCATTCCTTATTTGTATCCAATGAAAATACATCTGGCTGCCTTCTTTTCCAGCTTGCTCCTCTTTTTCTTGGGAACATGAACAAATGCATCACAACCAAATACTTTGATATGTGAAAGCAAAGGAATCTTACCCAACCGTACCTCATGTGGATTCGTGTTGACTAGCGCCGATGAAGGAGACATATTCAATAAATATTTTGCAGTGTCAATTGCCTCTACCCATAATTCTTGTGCAATCCCAACACCACTAAGCATGCTCCTTGCCTTGTCCATCAATGTTCTGATCATTCTCTTAGAAAATCCATTTTTGTTGGGGTATATGGGGTTCTATGCCACACTGCTTGCATATATGATAAAATTATTTTCCATAGAATTCACCAACGTTGGAAATCCTCAACACCTTAATCTTCAAATCTATTTGGTTTTCTACAAGAGAGTTAAACTCTTTGAATTTCTCGAAAACCTTTGATTTCTTCCTCAGGAAATATATCCATGTCTTCCTAGAAAAATCATCTATGAAGGACACATAATATAGGGATCCACCAAGTGAAGGCACTATAACAGGGCCAAACACATCACTATGAACCAGTTCTAGAGTCCCATTTTCCCTTGTTGCTCCAAATGGGAACCTCACCCGAATTTGTTTTCCATATATACAATGTTCACAAAAGTCGACTTCTAAATTACATGCAGGAAAGTCTTCAACCATACCTTTGTTATGCATAGCTCGAAGTCCTTTCTCACCAATGTGTCCCATCCTCTCATGCCATAACATGGTCGAGTCGACTTTATGATGACTTGTTGAGTCGGTTTGGATTGACTCAGGCGGAGTCGAGTCGAAGTCGAGTCAAAGTCGAGTCAAAGTTGAGATGACTTCATGAGCAACGATGTTGTTGCATCTAGTCGAGTCGACTCTCCCTAGTAACTTATATAGGATTCCAATCTGAACTCCTTTCATTAAGACCATTGCACCTTTAACCATATTGCACGAATCCTTCTGAAATAGAGTGTGCACCCATGCATCACACATCTTGTTGATAGATATCAGGTTTCTTTACAAACCTAGAATGTGTAGCACACCTGGAAGGGTTCTACTCCTCCCATCTTGCAGTATCAGTTGAAGTCTTCCCCGTCCGACAATTTTGGTTGTCAAGTTGTCCCCCAAGAACATTTCTCCTCCTACATATTGTTCATATTCGCAAAACCATTCTCTATGTGATGTCATATGATAGGATTCTCCTGAGTCGATCAACCAAACATCTTGATATGATTGTGTATTAGCCGATGCTAGGTACACATTGCCTCCTTTATCTAGAGTAGTCTTTCTCTCATTCAAATGCTTCTCATTGGATCTTGTACTGAATTTCATTTTATTTGACTTGAAGTCCTTTTCATAATGTCTATATTTACGGCATTTCCAACATCTTCTTGTCGACTGAACATGGGATTTAGATCTACCCTTCGACTTAGACTTTCTACCGGAGAATTTTCTTTATCTCTGTCAACCGATTGACCTCTCACCACTAAATCATATTTGGTCGATCATTCTTTGTTATTCATTCTCATTTCTTCTGAAAGTAAAGATGCAACCATGTATTCTAGCGCTAATGTGGTTTTATTACTCCCTATAGCCATGACTAATCTATCCTAGGAGTCTGGAAAAGAACATAATAGGATAATACATTTCTCCTCAATGATTTTAATATCCAAAGAAGATAATTGGATTATAATAGTATTAAATGCATTTAAATGCTCAGTCCCTGCACTGCCATCACTCATCCTTAGAAGATACAGTTTCTTTATGAGAAACAGTTTATTTACCAGAGATTTCAACGGGTACAAGATTCCCAACTTGTCCCATAGTTTCTTGGACAAATCTTCACCTGAGACATTTAGCAGTACCGAATCTACAAGACAAAGTCAAATCATACTCCTTGCTCTTCTCTTGAGTTTCTCCCATTCTTCCATCGACATACCTATCGGCATGGTACCTGAATAGAATGTTGTCCATTTTTCTCTATCTACAAGGAGATATTCAATTTTAAGCTTCCAAAGCTCAAAATTCTGGCCATTGAATTTTTTGATTTGTATTCTCAAGCTTCTCACCATTCTTTAACACAATTCTTTAAATATTTCTAACTTACGACTCTTAATAAACCTAGATTTTAGCTTAGATCCAAGGTTTTTAAGCCAAGCTCTGATGCCACATGTTAGTAAATGAGATACACTTCCACGCTAAACCTAGCATAAGAGAAGAAGAAATATATAATCAAGAAAGTAAATGACACAGCAAACACACAGTACACAGATATTTTACCCTAGAAACCCAAACCAGGAAAACCAACATTCCTTGAGCGTTATTCTCTCTTGTTGTCTTATTCATTCAGAATAAAAGGTTACATGTCTAACCTTGATCCATACCTAAGACATAATTGACATCATACCCTCTTTCTTACAGAAGAACAACCCTGTAACCAATTCATCTTACATCTACATGACCAACAACCTCTAAATTATATACTCTTGGTGATTAGCCATTCATCATATAAATATTATTCATTAACTTTTACATCCTTACAACATGCCTTATTTGTAGGATTTACAACATGAAAACCCTAAATAAATGGCACACAAAAATGGTTGCAGATCCATGAAAATCATTGACTACGAATCCCGTGAATCTCTGGATTCTGTTACAGTTCGACTACCAATTCGGATTACCTGTCAACTACCAGTCGGCCTTCATTCGGTCTTCAGTTGATTTCCACATGCTATTTTTCGACATCTTTTCAGTTGACCTCTTCAACTTTTTGTCGATGTATTTACCATGTCAAACCCCATGACCTTTGACTTCGACTTTACCCGGTCAAATCACATCGACCTTCGACTTGTTATCAATCCACCTCGACCTTCGACTTGTTGTCGATCTACCTCGACTTTCAATGTAAATAATATAACAACCCAACATTTATTAGGAGATCAAATCTCCCCAAAATATTGACAGGGAGTGTTGATTAGGATTTCAACACTCTACAGGGCACTATAGGGGAATGTTGAAAACTGGAAATGGTTGAAAAAGCACCAAATGTTTCCCAGATTCAACAAAGATCAGTCTATTGACTTTCACACTTCCCAATGAATATGAGGGAAAATGAAGAGTTCAAATAACAAGCAAACAACTAGAATTTCAAGCAAGCAACAAAATTCAAGAGAGCTAGAAACCAAGGAAAGCATCAAATTTCTTCTCTGGTATGGTCGCCATTTTTCTGTTGTGAGAAATTCCCCCTGTGGATAGGTGAAATCTCCCTTGGATCGAGTTTCCTTCGATCCAATACAGAAGAAAAACAAATGGAGATAACTTCCCCTTAAGACTAATTTATATTTTCATTAATTAAATCCAAAGAGAGAGAGAAAGAGGGAAATATAGATGGCTTACCTCTTTTTTGTAGGTTTCCCTCGCTGCTCCAACTATTGAAATTGATCTCCAAGCTTCGAGTATGGAAGTAGACCTCCTGCAAGAGATGATACAATCCTCTTATGCTACTATATATCTTCAGATGAAAGTAGATTTATCTATGTTGGACTTAAACAAGACAAAGATAAACATTCATGAAATGAACAATGTAGACATTAAGAGAAATAGGCCAAGTTATATATTAAAAGTGGAAAGAAATGGAATATTTACAACCTCAATAACGATGTTGCAACAATTCCTCCAAGCTCTCATTTTTCCTCATATGTCAAACCATCCCAACTTTTCTACCCAAAAACCATTTGCATACTTATACAACAAAATAGGGCTAAGCCTGCTACAATGTGGAAAAAATGTCCCAAAATCCTAACTATTTTTCTCCTTTTATGCGTCACTCCATTGCAGTTCCTCCTATTGCATGCTTTGACTCCTTAAAGTCCACTATCCTTCATGCACTCTATTCCATCTTCTAATTTTTTGTTATTCTTTGACTTATTCTGGCTTAGATCCAAAAACTTTACCAAAACTTATCTAATGCACCTATCCAACAAGCCCCCAACACTCACCTGTGGCTCATCCCGAGCCACTCGGGCCTTCTTCTAGTTCTCCATGAACTTCTCGAATGTCTCTTTTTTTTTTCGTGGCCTGCTCCTTTAACTATGTCTCCTTATAGGGCTAAGCTCGTTATGATGTGGAAAACATTTCCCAAAATACTAAATATTTTTCGCCTTTTATGTGTCACTTTGTCGCAATTCCTCCTATCGCGTTCTTTGACTCCTTAAATTCCACTCTTCGTCGTGCGATCTATTCCATCTTATAATTGTATTTTATTCTTTGACTTATTCTGGCTCAAATCCCAAAACTTATCCAAAGTGCCTATCCAACAGGCCCCCAACACTCAGTTGTGGCTCATCCCAGGCCACTCAAGCCTTCTTCCAGTTCACCATGAACTTCTGAAGTGTCTCTTTTGTTATCGTGGCCTATGTATTTACCTCTGTCTCCTTCTACAAAATTGTATCGATTGTCTCGATAATAACTTGAGCCTGCATCTTCTCAACAATTTCTTCAACTGGTCATTTGATTATACCGTGAGTGGTTGCTAAGGTCGTTGTCACCATATAGCTTTCTTCCTGTAGTACCTCAATATTTTGTGTGTGAGCCTTCTTCTCCTCCCTTAGCTAATTCATTAATGAATACAACTTCTTTTTCTCATCCATTTCCATTACCACCTCTTCTGGCAGTAATGTGCCCATTACAACTTTGAATTTATGCGTATTTTCCTGTGCAGCCTAGATCTTCTGGATGATCTCATGTTGATACTTATCTTAAGTTAGTTGTGTCAAAACACCCATGGTTTCTACATAGAGTTTAGAAACTTATGCCTCTATTCTCTTTATACTTTCCATAACTGTTTTCAATATCTGCTTCATTTTCTCCCTTTCTTCAGGTGGAGTGTTCGGTGCCATGCATGCTTCTAAGTTGACTGTGTGTGCACGAAATTCCTCAATAACTTAACTTATCTTCATTACTTTTTCTTCAATTGGAGCCTCCATCTCTATGTGAGCCTCAGGGAGTTCTTTGTAAAACTTTTCGAATTCTTGTTGCATTCTTTCAACCTTCTTCATGGCCTCATTGCGCTCCTTCTTGAATTTGTTGTACTCCATCTCCAATGTGACGTTTTCTACCGTAACCTTAAACAACTCACTAGATGTCTTTTCTGTGCATGATTTCATCTCTTATGTCATGCTTGTTTGCAATTATTTCAACACGTCTATTGGCATTTGAGATAGCACTAAGTCAATGTGACCTAGTGCCCGTGCTTGTTCCTGCATCTTTGTTGTGGAGAACTCTACTACCCATGTCACTAACTTGATCAATCTGTGTTCTCCTTCTACTTATAATGACTAATATATTGTTGGCCCTTCCTCCCCATTCTTCGTAGTATTTTTTGTATGTTCCTCCTCTATTTGTCTCCCTGACGTGATGTTTGCTTCTTCTAGCAGATGGCGCAACTCAGCCATTTTCTCCTGCATGTGTCTGTGCATTTCTTCCTATTTGTGTGTCTCATACGGAAACATGTCATATGTGACTTCTTTCACTTGATCACCTATATTATCCAAATATTCCTCTATTAGGGCTTGTATGGCCACTTCCTTGACGACTTTGTGCTTTGTCCATTTTGGTGCAGATCTCCCTTTTTCTGTTTCTTTCCACTTCCCATATGTGCACGGTGTTTTCTACTGATTTGTTTCCTCTATGCCCTTTCCTCTTTCATGTGCATCTCCTTCTTCTTCATCATCATCTATCTCTTGTACTTGTGGGTTTTCTTTCTCTGATGGCCCTATTTCTGTTGCTAGAATATTCCACTCATCATCTCAATCGACCATAATATGGCCCATCTCATCCTCGGTTAGCATGTACTTTGTTGGAAGTCATTGTTGATCTGGGTCCTTCTTGGCTTGTACATACATATGGTGGTGCCCTTCCTTAAAGTGTGCCACTTCCTTATATGCCTCAACCACATGCGGTGGTATGCGCAGTGTCCTCTCGATGTTTTCCTTAATAGTTTCTTTATAAATCTGAAATGCAACATTGATGTCCATCTATCACACCTTGTGCATAGTATACCATAGGTTCTGATATCATGCAACTGGATATGGCTTCTCCATTACTCCCAAAAATTGTGTGTCATCTGGCTCCCTCCATGCTGATAGCACTATTAGAATTAGTAACGAGGCATAATGGAACTTGGTCCCTTTATCCTGCGCTTCCTCACAATCAATCAAAACCTGGATTAATAAGAGTGTGGCCCAATTCATTTGGACGCCCTCAACGCACCTTTCAGTTTTCATTGTGACTTATGTCGGGACTTGATATTCCCGACACTTTCTTAATAGTTTACAAGTTAAGGCTTTTCGCAAACCTTATTGTCGGGTCACCTATGCTTGTGATGTCTAAACCGCGTTGTCCACAGAATGTATGGAACTTCTCCTTCATGCTCTCAGCTAGAGTATTTTCATTCTTCTTGTTGAAAAACAACAAAGAGGGGTCCTCCCCCTGCGACAAAATATCGATAATTCATACGATCATTTATGTATCAATGGAAACTTGCCTGTTGATCCACAACTAGCCCCCATGCACAAAACTCAACAACATTTTGATGTAGGAATTAATCTCTTGGCTCCTTCCAAAGTGTGGTATATCGAAGAGGTTCATAATTCCTTCCTTCTACAACCTCGTAGCCTAAGTCTATGGCTTGATCGCTATCATTTGTGTTTCAGAGCTAATGTGCTTCTTCAAGAACTTGTTGGGCACTAACTCTGGAAATTTCTTTTCATCTATAATGTCATGGTCGGCATACATTATAGCAAGTATCAAGCCTAACATGCCCCCTTCCACAATCACTCCCTCTGGAATCTGTGGCTCCATGAGTGGGTACTTCACGTCTTTCTATAAGTTGACCTATTTTGTAGATGGATTTCTTGGTGGCATGTAGTCCCTCGAGAATATCGATGCTGAGGAGGATGCCTCCTAAGTTTATTTAACTACAAGAATCATTGTGGGTTGATCATGCCATTCCTTCGATACTAACATTGAAGTCGTTGTTGCCTTAGGTGGTGTCATATTCCTCTGCAATTGTTCTCTATTTTCATTGGTCTCTGAAACTTCATCTCTATAGCTCGGCTCTCTATGCGAATTCTAACTGACAATAACCTTCCCATGTCAACCCTTTGTTTTATTTTATACTTCATCGCCAATTGTTAGCTTCCCTTTGCGCCTAAACTTTATGTCTAATCCACTAGTGTTTTCCATGCATCGCCTACCTTAATGCTCCATTAACTCCATATCTTCAACGAATTATCTTTTCGATTATACAACCTGTCAAAATCTTCTAGCCAATCTGCATTTATTTTTACACGACCCCAC
>ML777884.1:145961-157419 GCA_009831015.1 Picea engelmannii
AACTCTTCCATGATGGAAATACATTACCCACATGTTGTGTTCCCTTTTGCAGCTTTCTTTGCCACCAGATGAGAGCTGTACCTGCAAGTCTCAAAGATGCCAACTTAATTTGTGTGGCCTCATCCTTGATCTGTTGCACACTGCAGTATACCTCCATCTGTCTAATCCAATTGTCAAGTTTTTCTGCATTACTTCACCATCATATATGGGCAACTCAAATTTTACATCAAGTTTCAACAATGGCATTTCATTCTTATTCTTATGAACATTTTTCTTTCCATTAGATTTAGAACTTGAACTTGAAGAAGAAGGAGAATAAGGAGGTGTTGATGGAGGTGAAGGAGGAATCTGAGGATGATCCTCTTCCTCTTCACTTTTTCCCTTTGAAGATTCACCCAAAACTGGTCTCTTTCGTTCCAAGTAATCTTCATACAAAACTTTCACCATCTCCGACATAGCAAGGAATGTTTTCTGGAATTCTTTCTCATCTTGAGAAATCCCTTCTTCCGATGCCATCTTCTCTCTGTGAGAAGCTCTCTTTCTCAATCCAATTAATGGATTCTCTACAACAAGCTCGCCTTCACCATGCTGTATCTTTTCCCTGGTTAACATGCAAAACTCAAATCCAAACATCAACTAGCTCTGATACCACTTGATCCGTCGGATCTTTTAATGACTATGGTTGAGTTTTAATTTTGCATGCGTTAATTAACCATTTGAGAAAACTTAATGAAATAATGAGGAAAGAAGAGGAATTATGACATCCATATACACATATGCAGATCTGAAATGAAATAATAGACAACAAACCATAACACGAGAATTTATAACGGAGTTCGGCACAACTTTGCCTACGTCTCCGGGCCTTTGTCTTTGTGGGGGAGGCTTCTTTATTTCTGTTAAAAAGATCAAAATTACATCGTAGTGGTACCAATTGGATACAAGACTAATCTAGTCATGTTCTTCTAGATCTCTAGAACCCTACAAAGAAAACGGCACGCAAAACGGACGTCCGGAGCTCCCAGAAATGGCCCGACAACATCTGCTCCTCAATAGCTTCCCTACATAAAAATGGCTTTGTCTTGGCTTCCCTTCAGCATAACTCTGCTCTGACTGTCTTCCATGGCCTCAAACGGGCCTGGTTTATATATATCTGAAGTTGGTTATCCATCCCCAACTTCTTCCCAAGATTTGGGCTCCAAAAATGCCCAATATCTCCCAAAAATGGAGAAAATCAATAAAAATCAGGCTTGGAATCAAATAAAAATCCAAAACTTTTAACAAAAAACCCACTTTTGTTAAAAATAGGGTGCAACCCCTTTCGGCACACACTTTGGGTCATATGGGTGCCACCATGTGGCCAGGCGCTCCATGTACGCGTGCCCCCTGTCCCTGGCTCCTAGTTCGGTGGCAAAAGTATAGGACCGTGGCTTAACCTTTTACCCACGCTCCCTTTTGCTCGGGATAGCCCTGGTCATATGGGATCCGCCTGAGATTCGAGGGCTGGACCCTATCCACACACCCGCAAGTTTTAAACCCTGTGCTCCTGGTTACATGGGGCGGTCATGTGTTAGCGTCGAGGGCTGGGGCTAAGCCCCGACCCTTTTTCCCCGCCGAATAATACATAAATCGAACATAAATAAATACTCTGCCACTTATATAATAAGAAACAATAGTGGCCCGGGTGGTTAGCCCGATCCTGCTAGTCCATTGCACGGAGGAATGGTCAGGGGTTCGACCCCGGTGAACCCATACAAATTTTGCACAAAACCACGAACCAACCACAGGGTGCCACATGGCAGCCCATGACTGGGCCATGCGGCACCTCAAAAACCAACCGAAAATTGCCAAGTGTTGAATGCTAGATGCCCCACGTGTCTACAATGCGTCAAATGTCGTACGCCACATCACTTGTCCAGTCAGCTGATGACGTCATCCCATGCCACATGTCACCCTTACAGTGGTGACACATGTCACCCATAGATTGGTCCAACTATCTGCCCGTACGCCACATCAGCATGCCACGTGTTGTCTCTAGGAGTTGCCACATCATATGTATGGTTGTACGGCCTGTACAGTCAGCATGCCACGTGGCACTGTACGAACTGTACAGTCATCCCTTTTTTTTTCCTGTTTGGGTTTTCGGACAGAACTCGATATCTTTTGCATACGGAGCCCGTTTGATGAAGTAAATATATGGCCGGAATCAGGAAGACGAGACAGACGCAATGGCACTAGTTTCGTCGGATTCTAAGGACTTTCATTTTTTAGCCTTTTTGAGCCATGTCAGGCTTCTGGATCAACCGCTCAATGAATCTGGTGGATTTTTTGATCGCAGACTGATCAGGGGAAGAGTCTATCTATGCGATGGCAAGAGGAAGTGCAACATAAATGGGTCCCAAGGGTTGGAATCCCAGACCCATCTAAAATGGGCTATGGCTAGTGGAACTATGGAGAGCCCTGTTGTAACTGTGTTGGACATATGGGAGACTCTCATCCCATGTTCAAGGATGCTTAGAATTGTAAATGTGCAGGATGTGCACAATCATCCAATTGACGACCTTGGTTTGGTCATCGGTTTGGGGGTGGAAAGCAGTGGATTTTGTGAGCTTGGTGTCCAACAGAGACTAGAGACTCGACCAAAAGGTGTTGAGGAACCTGTTGTCTCGGTCGAAGATGATGGTTTGTGGTATCCCAAAGTGGACCCAAACTCATTCGAATAAGAGATTGGCAGTATTTTCCACTATGACATTCTTCTTACAGGCTGTGAGGATGGCCATCTTTGAAAACCGATCAACGACCACAAACACACAGTCATTTTCATGCTTTGTGGATGAAATCTAGACATGTAATCCATGGAGATGGATTCCCACGACTTCTGGGGAATATGAAGAGGGGTGTATAAGATTTGCTTCTTGATGGTTGGCTTGGAAATGGCACAGGTAGTGAAAGACCTGATATACTTACTAACATCCTATCGAAGTTTTGGCCAATAAAATTTTTTCTGAAGAATGACCACAGTTTTCTCTACGCCAAAATGTCCTGCCACCCGACTGTATTGGGCTTCCCAAATAAGCTTTGCATGCTCGCTTGTAGGAACACAAAGATGGCCCAGGTGGAATAAGAGTTTGTCCTGAATGTGAAAATCAATGATAGTGGTGCCTGTACCCAAGAGTTGATATGTGATGGCGAAGTTCGGATCTTGCTGGTAAAGTTAGGGCCACTCCGATGTTTCATGTCCACAAGAATGGAGCACAGTGGTGAGTGAATCCATAGGAGGTCGACTGAGGAAATCAACGACACGATTGGAGATACATGTCTTATACTTGATGTTGATATGGAACTATTGCAGGTAGGTGGACCACTTATGATGGTGGTCGTTCTGCAATTTCCCCTGTGTCTGTATGAACTACAGAGGCTTGTGATCAATGTGTATGATCGTCTCTTTCCCCAAAATGTAATGTTTCCATTGACGACAGGATTTTATAGTGGCATACATTTCCTTGTCATAGGTGGGGTATTTCTGGACAGTATCAGAGAGTTTCTCACTATGGTATGCCACTATATGCTCGTGTTGAGTGAGAACTGTGCCCACAACATAGTCAGATGCATCATTCTCAATCTCAAATGGTTGTTGCAGATCTGGCAAGGAGAGTATTGGAGCTAATCACAAATGATGTTTCAGATCATCGAATTCTCATTTCTTCTCCTTCCCCCACATGAACTTGGCCCTACCACTGCCCTTGGTCACTTGGCTGAGGGCCCATGCAATATGGGAGAATCCTAACATGAACCATCGGTAGAAATTGGCTAGTCCCAAGAAGCTTCGAAGCTCGGTCGGTGTGGTCAGGGATGGATAGTCATGAATGACTTGGATCTTAGCTGGATCAACATGTACCCCATGCTCATAAAAAATGTAGCCCAGGTATTGGACCCTATTCATGCCAAAAGATAATTTTTCCAAGTTGGCATAAAGCTTATGTTGCCGCAGAGTGCTCAAAACCTGTTGAATATGCTGCATGTGCTCCTCTTGCATCTTGTTGAAGATAAGGATGTCATCCAAATATATGACCACAAAGGAGTTGGTGAAGGGTCTCAATACATCGTCCATCAACCTCATGAAAGTGGTTGGTGCATTTGTTAAGACAAAGGGCATGACTATCCATTCGTAGAGACCTTCTTTAGAATTGAAGGTTGTAATATAGACATCATTTGGTTCAATGGGAACCTGATGGTAGCCAAACTTCAGTTCAATCTTGCTGAAGAACTTTTCCCCCTTCAGTTGGTCAAGAAGGTCATCAATCTTGGGAATGGGGTGTCGGCTCCTAACTGTGATTTTGTTTAAGGCTCTATAATCAATGCAGAGTCGCCAAGTCTCGTCCTTCTTCTACACCAACACAATTGGGCTTCCACAAGGGGAGGAGTTGGGTCTGATGTGCCCCTTTTGAAGAATCTCTTGGATTTGATGCCTGATTTCGTCATTCTCCATCAACGAGCACCGATAGACTAGTCCATTAGGTAGAGATGCGTTGAGCATCAGATCATTTGGATTCTTGAATTGGCAGTGTGTCGGTACCCTTGTAGGTGAGACGAATATGTCTCTGTATTCTTCCACGATCTCATCCACTTGCTTCTGCTGAAAAGAGAGGCATTTTGTAGGGGCCACGGATGTGGTGGTGACCTTCTTCTTACTGTGAGCATAGATCACAAAGAATACAAACTTCTCGGTCTATGAAATGACCTTACTGCATTGCTTAGCAGATATTAAAGAAATAGCAGTAGGCGGTGCCACCTCTGGGATCCTGTACAATTGTCTACCCAAAGTAATAAGAACACTATGGGGTCTAGACTCATACACAACATGACGCTTCCACAAATATGGTTTTCCTAAAAGAACATCACAAACTTCAAGGGGAGCAATATCACACAGTACGACACTGTTGGTTGACACAAAGATCTTTTCCTTAACGAAGCCAACCGATGGTGTAGGGCTGCAGGTGCGGTGTCATTAGCAAGTTCAGCCGCTTGACGACCTCTGTTGAAACCAGGTTCTTCTAACTACCACTATCGACAATGAAATGAATAGGATCCCCCTTGACCCACATCTGCGAGTGAAAGAGGCACTCCCCTTCCTTTGGTTCTTCTAGTTCACTTGGCCGAACTTTGGTGGTAGCGACCGTGGCACTAGGTTCAACATTGATAATTTGATTCCCTCCTTCAGGATTTGACTCAGAATCATAATCAACCTCTGACTCGTAAGCCTTCAACTCAGCCACAAGGGACTGGTTGGAGAAGCATTCGTCGATGTTGTGCCAAGTTCTTTTATGGTACTCACACCATTTTCTTGTGTCCTTCTTCGTCTTCTCGTTGCACTTCTTGTGTTGCATCTTGGATGAATTGTCCTGAGGGTGGCCATCTCAACTTGGTCCCTTTTTGTGTGGGTTGGGGTTACCTTTTCCCTGCTTCAACTATGAGGGGTTTGCAGATCCAAACTCTCGTCGTTTCTGCTTAAATGTTTGCTCGATCTTGATAGCGTATCTATAAGTCGTGCCCAATGAGGCGATGTCTAGGAACTCCATTTTTGTTTGAATGTATCTATGAAAACAACCAGGGTATTTGAGCACTAGATGAATCTCATAATCTTTGATACCCAATTTGGTGTGTAGGGTATGGAAATTATTGGTGAAGTCTGGTACTATCTCGTCCCTTTCTTGACGTAGGGTGGTCCATTTGGTGTACTGGTCCTCGTAGCTTCCAATAGGGTAGTATTGTTCTTTAATGGCGTCCTGGAAGGAATCCCATGTAGGGAGCACCACAAAAATTACAGATTCCTCCACGACCATTTTCTCAGAGTAGGTATCCCACCAGTCTTTAACATGGGGAACGACCCTAAGGAGTGCAAAAGTGATATTTTCCCTATCGTAAAAATTATGGACGAAAAAATATCCTTCAAGAAGATTCAACCATTTATCTACAACATCCACATCTATCAGTCCTTCAAATAATGGAATATCAAAATTTACTTGTACCTTGAAGGGGGTTGCATGGACGTTTGATGAAGATGCTTCTCCCATGGGCAACCGTCGAAGGATCTGCGCAAATTTGTCCATCATTGCGTTCCTTTGTCATGCGAGGGCTTCCTCAAGAAAAATTTTAATAGGATCTCCTGCTCCGTCATCTTTCTTTTCGTCTCCCATGGGTTTTTGTCGGGCTCGGCGCGACCAATCTAGTAATGGCTCGATTGGTTCGAGTCCCAACTTCTTGTACCCATACTTTGTTGGGGACATGCAGGAAGAAAAATAAATGAAGAAAAGACCGCTCTGATACCACTGATCTGGATTTAGGAGTAGAATGAACTGATTAACATAATGAATACAATAAACATGGAGATAGGAAGAATAACACAAATATCCAGTGAAAAATATCTTCTATTAAATAATGAAATAGGCTGAAACTGTAAAACTGCAGAACTAAAACTTGCTCGAATGGTGGTAGTTATCTCTAAGAAGAGATGTGGCTACTACGTGCATCTGTCTGAGCATAATGGATTATAATGAGGCTCCAGAGGCCCTTTTCAAATTATTCATGAATTCCAAATCCCTAGACATCAAAAAACCTAACCCTAGAAGGTGAAACGCCAAAAGTCATGTGGGCCCTATGGGAAAGTTGTTGTAATTTGGTACCTCAACTTCTTAGGGTCATAACTTTTTCATATGACCTTCGTTTTAGGCATGTGATAGCCCATTGGAAAGGTATTTCAGAGAAATACACATTCTGCCATCATAATGTGACTCATTCTATAGTCTAACTATGGTGAGTAAAAAAAAACAATGTTTAGGGCCCCAAAACAACCCTGGAAGTAGATCAAGATGTGATGTCATGAAAACATACAAATTAAGCCAGTTGGATTAGGTGAGAGGCCACCCGTATCCACCCAAAGAATGTGTGAGTCTTCAGACATCCCCAGAAGTGTAGAAATCACAATTATAAAGAAGTACAAAAAGATGTGCTAAATAAAAAATGGACATGAGGGGCCAATTGGAATAGGTGGGTGGCCACCAATATCCATCTGGATCATGCACAGTCATATTATACAAGTTATCAATTTCGTTTATCATGGGCTCCGCATACCTTCTTGCCTCTATGGGGTCTAATTGTGTAGTGACCTTTAAGCCTCCTCCAAAAATCATTTCTCTCTTCTTCAAGTTAATAATCACCTGGTTGTAAAAGGCCCAATATAGACTGAGCAATGTTGGATACAACTGACTATTATCCATGATCTCAATGACCTCAAAGTCGGCTACACTGGGCACCCCATCTATATTAATAGGTACTCCTAGTAGTCTCTCGATCGATATTATTTTATGCTAGTTTGTCAACCTCAACTTAAAAGTTGACCAAACTATCTTTGGTTTCCCCATCATTCCCCACGTCTGTCTTGGAAGAACATTTACATCCGAGCCTAAGTCCAAGATGACATTATCCACATCATACTCCTCTATCTCTGCACTCAATCTAAATTCTATGTTTGTCCTCTTCTTGCGCAATACTTGGTTCATTTCTCTCTGTGTCGTAGGTACTTCTCTGTATTGGGTGTATTTATCAATCATCTTGCATAGTGTGTTCAACATTGGTTCGTCCTTCATCAACTCTAAACAACTCTTTAGAAAATTGTTTAAATTATTTACCTTTTGGACTGGCCTTTATGGAATGGTGCGATCATAAACTGATGGCATATCATATACTCGTGGTGTCTTTGACATTGATGCTATCCATTCAGGTCCTAGTATATCCTTCATTGCTTGTTGATATGCCTCTTTCTCTTTCTATGGATTAAATGTTCATGTAGGCTCAATTTCTTTCCTTATCCATTGCTCGACCCCCTTTCCTTATTTTGTCACATCCACTCCAATTCTCGTTCCGTTGCGCATAACGACTGCTATTATGCATTGATCGTCACGCTCCTTGGTTGATATCATCTATATGTTCTAGTTTTGGTTCTGATTTTGATTATGGTTCCCTCTTGCCTTCCATTTCATTATTAGTTGAGGACAATATTTTCTCGCATGGTCCAATTCTCTATAGTACATGGACGTCATGCAAGGATTCAGGTAGTCTCTTTCCAAATGTCCTGGTTGATTGCAATTATAACAAATGATCAGTCCTCTACCTCCTCTACCAAATCCACCTCGTCCTCGACCTCTGTCGAATCCTCCTCATCCACCCTGGTTAAATCCTCTCAGAGTATTGTATTGTGGAACCCCTCCTTCCACTGGGACATTTTATTCTTGGATTTTGTATGCATCTGAAGTCTTCTCTCTCATTAAGTCAAATGTGCGATAATATTTATCATTGTGTCCTATAGATTTGCAAAAATTACAGAATAAATTCCTAGGTGTACTATGGTACTTTTGCAATAATGGAAAAGTAGTCAGATGATATCATCATGTCTTTCATATTTCACAATACTCTACTCCTCCTACCAATGGGTTCGATGCTTCTATATCCATTACTGTGAAAATGTTGGTCATTCTTCCTTACAATTTCCTTCTATCTTACATGTAATACACCAAACTTGTTCACGTTTTTCCTTTTCCTTTGTTATTTCTAACAATTGAATCTTTAGCGTATCCAACTATGATTATACCTATGTCATTCCTGCGCCATCTCCTACAAGAGATGCTTCCAACTTCATCGCAATTTCTAATGCTTCTAGCTGCGATGTGACTTTCTACGACGTCAATGGACAACAAATGTGCAGAAATAAACTTGCAATAAACCATTCTTGATGTTGTTCATCAGGAATGTGGAACGTTAATATACCCATCACATCTTTAAATCTCTGATCATAATACCAAACTATCTCATTTTGTAATTTCTTAATTTCCTTCATTTTTTTTATATACTGCGACTTAGATTTTGGCTTCCGAAATTCCTTTAACAAAGCTTGTCCAATCTCTACCAAAGTTATTGATTGTCCTGTTGATGTAGTTGTCTGATACTTCATGTACCATAATAGTATGCGACGTGGCTAACTACGTAATCTTTGTTTCCTCATCCCAGACATTCTTTGCAGTCCATATCGTGTTGCATACAAACAAATATTGCTCTGGGTCCTCTGACCCTACTCCTTAGAATTCAGGCATTCTTAGTGTATGATCTATTCCTGTCATTGTATTATCTGTAGTACTTACCTTCGATGATGTTGATTGACTATGGTTTGTTACACTACTTCCACTATTCTAACTAATGTTCTGACTTCCTCCACAAACTACAATTGCTCTCGAAAAACTTTCGGTTTCCACTTCAAATCTGGGTGACGCACACGGGGTTGTGGGTTTTACATAGATTACGATATGAGATGGACTTCCTTCTTCTTTTGGACTATACTGAGGATCCTTTTCTTTCTCTTTCCTTTCTCTGTACGGTGTGATCTGAAGTACTGTGAAAGGGTCTCTTTTCTCAAATACTATGTGCTTCTCTTCTCTTTCAGCCATGGTCTCCTTCTTATTATACCTAAACCTTTTCCCATAGATCAATATTCCAATCTATCCATCTGAGTCAGTGTCTTCCTCTCTCGGCATCCTCAATCCATTTGTTTCGCATTCAACCTTTTCATCTCTTTCCACTATCATACCATCCTCAGGTCATCCCCCTGTCCCCCTATGTGCACGAAGGTGCCTAGCAATTATACTCCATCTTCATAACATTCTTTTCATACAACAACCTTTTTATCTAGGTAGACAATGCATTCAGATATATTATGTGCAGACTCTTGAAAAAGTACCTTTCTGCAACACTATAAGACAAGGTACAATCTATTGAAAAATCTGTAATGTAACCCCATAGTATACTATTCAACCAAAAATCAACTGTGCGAGGAACTTTATTACTTACTGTGTTCAATTGTCTGATCAGTTCAGGGGTCTAGTTTCTTAGAGCTTTAGTTCGATATCTTCCAATGTTCTCCACTAACCTTTCTAACCATTCAGTCAATATTATCGAAAATTCACCAAAGAAGATTTCATGAAGATCTGTGAACACATACCTTTGCAAACATTGTTCGTTGCTAAGTCGTGGGTTCCTATTATGTTCTCTGGAAAATTTCTTCTCCTTGAGGACTTGGGAAATGATGTTTTCACCCTTCTAACTGAGTACCTTACAATTAACACAAAATCAATCAATAACAGGAATTTAACAATCACAGGCATCAATTTGTAAAAAAGGAGGAATGAATCATGAAATAACTCAATTCTACAAGAATAAATTTTCATTAAACCAGGACTCTATTATATCCCCGTGGTTATAACATACTGGATCCTCTAGATCCTATCTTTCTCACTCTGATCCATACCTAAAAGACTTACAATACTTTTCTTAAATACACAGAGAATAACAACTACTCAAATCCTCCAAACAAGGAATTTGTTATCCAGAGTTACTCAAGCGTTGCAGACAACACTTGTCTCAAGGGGAGGGGCATGTTAAGCCCTAAATAGTAGCTCATTACCCCTTTATTGGGGCATATTATATTAGTAATGTTATTTTATTTATGTTGGCTTTAGTCCATTAGTTGTAATTATACCTCCTAGTCTCCTATATATACCAAGGAGACATTTTCATTTTTAATCATCTTGTAATTGTACATTTATGTGGGCATAAGGAGGTTGCCCCCTCGAAGAGGCTCATTATCTTAAATTCTCTCTTTTTCAAGGCATTAAGTACTTATTCTGAGGTTTTTCTATGCTATATTTATATTTGGTTCTTAACATATGGTATCAGAGCTCAAGGTCTTGGGGTTTCACTGCTACATCCGAGACACCTTGGAATTTTCTCTATAACTTTTTTTCTACAACATTTCAGATGGAACGGATTAGAGGATATTTATTAGACGGATCAAGGTACATTGGGTTAAAATTTCAGCTACTGAGGCCTTATATTTTCGGAGATATAGTCTATGCAAGATAGGGTTCTGGAATCATCCTGAACTGCGTCATTGCAGAATTTTCGCTATAAAACAAATTCTGTAACGTTTCAGAACCTAAACTTCGGAGGATATTCAAAGAAATTAGTAAGGTATCTTTGGTAAAAATTCCAACTTTTTTGTCATCTTATATTTGTAGATACACCCTATTGAAGATAGGGTATTTGAGTAGTCCTATTGACTAGTCTCAAGAAAGTTTTCCAGGTAAAACAATCATAACTTATTCCTAGAGTATCCAAATTGAGTGAGACTAGTTTCATTGGATAGTGGATAGTTTGTAGTATTTCTGGTACGAGTTTCATAATTTTATATCAATTATTTTGTGTGGGGCACTCTATACAAGTGAGATCTCCTAGAAAGGCCAAAAATCAACAAGTTGTGGGGAAGTTACCGTAAATTCCACTTGGCACATCCAATTTTGATCAGATCCGTGGAATTGCAGAGAAGAAATATAAGAGAACTAAAAAAAAGAAA